>CANYCX011295998.1:0-11051 GCA_948193385.1 Breynia disticha f. nivosa
CCATCCTACCTCTTACCTTCAACTTAGGATGAGAAAATTGGACAAGAAACCAATCAAAAACTCTTTCTCCTTGCTAATTCCTCTATTCCCCTGCTGTTTCTGAGGTTTTTCTGGTCTGGAAATGGAAATAGAAATGAAGAGTTGCTAAAAATGGCCCCGATACTTCAAAACATATATTTTTTCAAGCAGACAGCTCACTACGCGTGTTGCCAGTGAGTACGCGTGGTGGCAGCGACCGCGCGTACTTTGCTGTCCACTGCGCGTACTTCCTAAATTCCTGATTTTTTGATTTTTCGTCGATCGTTTCGCGTCAACCTTCGATCAACCTTTCGTATACCTTTATATATTAACAATTGAACATATATTTGTCGTCATTTTACGACGAAAAATATCCAGAATGTTACATTCTCTCTCTTGACCTTCAAACACTTGTATTTGAATTTGTGTTGCAAACATTCATTTTGTAGTGTTATACCAGAAATGGAGTCAGTTTGGTTTCTTTTCCTCTATAACCCTAATCAGTTTTGTAAAACTTTGTAAATTTGTATTTAGTAATGAAAGGTATTTGTATGTTATATATATTTTAATGTGGATGTGCCAGCAAACTTGCAACCGGATTTCGAACTTTCTATTTAACAAACTAATGATGTCCAAAATTTGAAGATCACCTTAAGGGAATTCATATAATAGTAACGGGTGGTAGTTAAATTTTAGGGGTCACAATGGTCATCATCAAAACATTTAACCATTCAAACCATCATCATGCCACAACATAACAACGATCTTTGATGAGCCATTTAGTCGATGCACAAACTCACAATATCGTTGACATCCAAACCCCAAACAACATAAACACTTATCCAAAAAGCCAATCACACAAACACAACTCATGATAACCACATTCATTAACAATTAACTAAACATTTCACGCTTCAAGAAAACATACAATTATGGGAAAGTTGTGCTCGTGTTAATTACTCCGTCCAAAGCACTTAACGCTTGCTTGGAAGGCTCTGTCGCCGCGGTTTGGGTTCGCTATTTGACAGTATAGATTCGCATCAACTCTATGCTTGTATAGTTATGTAATATGAATGAAAATGCCTAAAATGTGCATATATTAAATTACGTTTAGTTATTCCTCCTTTCTCTCCTTGTTAAACCTACTTTTTACCCCACCCTAACTACCACATTTAATTATTCACACAAACCCTCATTAAAACTCTCCGCATGTTCTAAAGACATCCCACCTCTTAATTTTCCCTTTTCGAACCCTAGCGACTTTCCTACCCTTGCATCACTCTCTCTCACCATATAACAGCCAATCAAATTAACACTCTAGAAATTATCAATGGACTCTAATAACGCTTACCCAAGTAACAAACACAGAAGAAACTCCGGTCACGAAAAGCTCAAATTCTTCACTTTGCAGGGTTCCATTTCTATCATTGATTTTGTGTTCCTAAATCACGATTTAAATAAAACGATAGTTACTACAAAGTAGTATACATGTTAAGCTTTTCAACGAGCCACCATTTGATCAGACCGAAGCTCAAATGAAAGAGATATGGGTGTTGGAAAACTAAGGTAAAGAGGAAAACATGAATAGAAAGCAAGAATGAGACCTACATTGATTTGAAGTCTAAAATTGTCTCTCGAAAGTCCTTGGATTCAGATTTTGGTGAGTGTTGGAGGTGGAAAAGAGGTTTTTCCTATAGAGAGAAAAAGAAGAAGAGAAAGGTGTGGAGAGAGAGAGAGAGAGTATCATTTTTTGTGGGGAAGAAGAGAGGAGGGAAAAAGATTTTTAGGGTTTGGTTTGTGGTTGGGCTTAGTCCACTATTTCATTCATAATCTCTCGTCTACTCGATCCACACTTTAGTGCCGACCTCTTGATTATCGGAATTCCCAATTCCACCAACTTCCCAAACTCCAAACTAATAAAATTCTCCACTCAATTTATTTTGCTAGAATTAAACGCGAAAAATTTACCATCATTTTTCTAGGTATTTTGTTTTAAATTTTAATTAAATAGGAATTTTGCGGTGTTAAAGTAATGCTTTCAAATTTTCTTCAAAATACAAATTACTAAATAATTATAAAAAATATCAGGTAAAAACACATAAGGGATTAAACGAGTTTCACACACACACTAAGGAAAATATTCATTGAATCAGACCGAACGGTCTATGAAACGGTCTAATCAAACCATTTCCCAAATTGTTTTGTCCACAGTAAAGGTCATTTTGGACAGAGGGTCAAATAGTTTAGGAAATAGTTTGGGAAAATCGTTTACAAAACCACTTGCTTCAGATAAAGACACTTAAAAGGGAAAAATTGATATTTAATTAGGCTGCAGCCCTAGAACCCTATCTCATTCAAAAAAGAAACCCTTTCTCACTCTAAACCTAACCCAACAACAATAATCCTTCTTTCATCCATCCATCCTCTTCCCCTACTGGTTGAAGGACACACCGAGTGGAACAACCCTGGTGGGAAGAAGGAAGATAAAGAGGTAATGTTCCAAACCCCATATCAAATAAAGAAATGCTTGAGTTTTGGGAGTAATGAGGAGGATAAAGGGGTGAGAATTTGTGTTGTTAAGGAGCGTGAGTTACAAGCTAGAGTCATAGGAAATGATTGAGATAGAGAGAGAGAGAACAATAATGTTAATTGATGTGAAAACATAAAACCTAATGGTGTTAGAAACAGGAAGTGTGTATTATGTCTTTAGTGCGCTTATTTGCATGAATGTGTTATGCTTTTAGGAGGTGACACAAATGCCGAAGGGGAGCAGACATCGGAGCAGTGACCCTAGCTCAGGATACAGGTGAGTGTGTATTTATCACTTACTTTTCTTGAAGAGTATTGCATGGGTAATCATATGAGGATTAATCGCATGGGTTACAATGTTTATTATTGTGTCTTATGGTTGTTTCATTATGTACCTTGATGGAATGTGTTTATGTGTGCTTGCCATTGCCTATTGAATGTGTTTTGATGCGTTGGAATAATGTAAAGTGCCATAATAAGGAAAATAAGATAAGAGGTATAATAGATTTTGTAACTTTTGAATAACGAGGTAACAAAGAACCCGATAAGAAAAGAATGATAAAGGCACAAGTGGCTGCCAAGTGATTTGTAAGATAATTTGTGTTTTGTATACTGAGGTGAACAATTTTGGGAATTATGAATGCATGAGTTGCCTTTGTTTGTTGAATGAGTGATGAATGGACATTTGCATATTCATGAATATATCATCATTTTGCATCTTGCATTTAGAGCCCATAAAAGGATGCAGGGAAGGCACATAGAGCCTGTGAGAGGATGCAAGGGAGGTCATGTAGAGCCCGTAAAAGGATACGAGGCAGGATTGAGGTGTTGAGTACGTGAAATGAAAATCAAGGGGTTCAGTACTTGAGATTTTATGGCATAAATTGCATAATTTGCATCTGCATGTATCATGAGCATTCATAACATGTAATATATTGATTGTGAGAACTTGCATGTCCAAATTAAAACTACTACTTATTTTCACATATGCTCATTTCTCTCAAGTAGTACTCGAACTTAGAAATTAAAAGTTTGCAAAAAATAGTTGGAAACACGAGAGTTTGAAAAAAACCTATTTATGCACATAAAATGTCAAAATATACACATTCCATTAATCAAATAAAACTACATATAAGAGTTGAGGATATGGGGATATTTCCAAAAATGTAATGTTTACAAAATTAGTAGGGTTATACAAGAAAAGAAATCCATTAGACCTCATTTCAAATATAACCCGTCAAAATGAATGTATGCACTATATTGTTCAATACAATGTATGCACTATATTGGTTCTTTGGTTCTTCTTATACTAGTCGGCAAGCGCAAAACAATTATCACAACTCCACCGTATCCCCTCAAGTCCCTGCCAATATGGCAGGCATAAAATGCATGAGCCGTGAAACTCAATAAGTAACACTACCGATATGGACAACTTCCCATAACAATTTTTGCATTCACATCCACTCATATAATCCATACAATATTGATAATCTTTAAGTTACACTGTTAACTAGTCAAATCGCTACACAAGCATTCACTTAATTATACTCATCACTTAAGAGTTCTTCATTTAATTCCTTTCCTTCCATGTGACTTAGAATAGGTCTATTAAGTACGTTATTTCAGCTAAATGTCTTAATCTTCTAACACAATGTTTCATTCGCACTTCACAACCATCCAAACATAATTCGATATCATTTCCACATTGAATTTCAATACAACTCAACATTTCCCAAACATAAGCTCACAAATCAACAACTTTAAATCTTAACACATTCCTCATGTTCGACCAACATGAATATGGCATCAACACACTTCATTCATAATCATATAATCTTTTCTAAACATTCATCATCACAAGCACATAAGGACATATCCATTGCGAACACATAGTAAGCACATCATATGCATCATGATGAATGAGAATGCATGTCATCTAATGAATTCCTTAGTATGATCACCCATGATCCCAATTCAGTTTTTAATTTTGCACCCTAGTGCCTTTATATTGACGTTTGCAAACAAGCCTCATCGACCGGGAGTATCATTTATAAAGAAATGGATCCATACAATTTGTGCACTTATGCTCCTATAGTTTTGGCACACTCATATACACTTATGCGTCCCGAGAATATTAACACTTGTCCCCTAGTGTAGCATTTTATAGATACTACCCAAAATTCTGCTTCCAAGAGCCATAACCACTCCCTCGTTTCGATCACAAGAGCCTATTATTTCTTGTTCACTAAGAGCCCATTATTTCATTTATATTTTCCCACCTATGAGCAGAATGCATGAATGCCATGTTCATGTTCCATGGAAAAACACTTAAGCACTCATAAACGAAAATATATGAAAATGGCAACATCACACATATACTATCCACCATGTTTCTCAATTCCATAATGGGCCACGTTCATAATAAGACCATTTCCATACAAGTTCATCATTCCAATCAATATGTATAATTTATGTTCATAACATACTCACATAACAACATACATAATACAAATACTCTTGGTTGGGAACGGTTTGGGAAACGGTTTACCCAAACCATTTCCTAAACTATTTGGTTCTGCACAAATGCATTCTGGAACTGAAACCGTTTTCAGAACCGTTTACGCAAACCATTTTGAAAACCGTTTTGACCTTCACAAACACTTCTGGAACTGAAACCATTTTTAGAACCGTTTATGGAAACCATTTTAAAAACTGTTTTGACCTTCACAAACACTTCTGGAACTGAAACCGTTTTCAGACACATTTACACAAACCGTTTTGAAAACTGTTTTGAGCTTCACAAACCATTCTGGAACTGCAACCGTTTTCAAAATCGTTTATGGAAATCGTTTTGAAAACTGTTTTGACCTTCACGAACACCTCTTAAACTGAAACCATTTTCAAAACCTTTTATGCAAACTGTTTTCAAAATTGTTTTGACCTGCAGATCTCATAACACAGCCACATTCACACCTACACTTATTCCACAATCAAACTCAAACCATAGGCAATATTCCTTAAACAGATTGATAAGTATTCGCAAGCTTATAACACCATACATTTCACTTAAAACTTCACATTTGCATCCAACATGATCAATTAACACTTAAACAATATAGTCACTTATTCATGAACCCAATCATACAAGCGCACATATATGCCACACTTGTACATAGTTCATATAAAACACATCACCAATATTCTCACTCAACATACTCATACATAACAAGCAATTAACTTCTTTATCATACATTCCATTTCACCCATTTACATATAAACACACTCATTATTCATTCAAGCAATAATTCACACTCAATAGCATACATATATAGGGAATGTTGCGCTCATGTTACTTACCTCTAAAAAGTACTTAGTGACTTGTTTGGGAATCTCCCTTACCACAATTCAAATTTCCTAACATTGACATTATAAATTTACATCATCTTGATATTCATTTAATTATGTAACATGAATGATAAATGTTTATAATTATGCCTTTATTTCATTAGGTTCAATTGCTCTTCCCTCTCTCTTTCCCCTTTCTATAAAACCTCTTCATTAACTCCTTCCCCTAATTACCACGTTTAATTTTTCCTTACACCAACCTCATTTAATGCCCTGTTCATGTTTTTCTAGCTATAATTAGTTGGTTATCACCTTACAAAACACTCCCCCTATCCATTTTCATAATTCCCTCCTTCAAACCTAGCCATTTATCTATATTTGCTTCAATCTTATAGAAATTGCAACAACCAATCAATATACTCCAAAGAAACTTACCTAAGTGACAAATTGCAAAAAAAAACTTGCTTGCGCAAAATCACCAACTACATTCCCAAAATTCATCACTGTGTAAGGCAGCCCTTATCCCACGAATTTAGATTTCCTAATCCATGATTTACATCACAAATAGTCAATACTAGGTAGTCGACATCTCATGCTTTCCAACGAGCCATCATTTACTCTAATCAAAGCTAAAATGAAAGAGTTATGGGTGTTGAAAGTTAGGGTTTTATAAAGAAACGGGAATGGGAAGAAGAAGAGGAATGCTCACCTTGATTCAAGCCAAAAACCAAACTTAGAACTCCCTAGCTTCAGATTTTCATGAGGGTTGGCTGGTGGAGAGTGGATTTTCGATTGGGGAAGAAAATGGATGGGAAATGACGTAAAGGGGTGGAGGAAAGGAAGGAGGAAAAAGGTTTTTAGGGTTTGTCTTGGGCTTGGGCCACTTACTTTGTGAGGCCAAAATCTGAAAGCTCATTTTTTAATACACTTTGAAATTCGCAGACTATTTTTTTTTTTAAAAAAGTATATAAGAGAGAGAAAACCATATGGGTAAGTTTTGCAAACCATAAAATAAGAACAGCGTCGACCATACACAAAATAAAGTTAAATATGCAGAAGTTGTGGAAAACAGTTTTACATGTAAGGTTTGCCAACCAGTCCTATACTAACATATGCATAGGCAATTAACACCAACATAATCCAAAAACCCTAGGAGCTCGACCTTCAAAAAGTATCGCACTGCTAGGTCTGCAGAAAAAGTCGTCCCGTATACCTGTCACTCTCCACACATATACACAGCAAAATAAAGGGTGAGTATATAGAAATACTTAGTAAGTGAATTCCTATAGTTATTATGCTGTATGCGCAAGGGAACCTTCGGCCTTTACTGCCTAATCTCCACAAAAAAATATAATTCCTTAAGTCTATTAATTGATAAACAAACCAGGCAAGGTCAAACTATTCATAACCATATTGTTTCAGCATTTAACAAAGTTTAACTTCGGCCCATATGACCTAATCTCCCTCATGGTAAGTTAATGTCATGTCACATGCAAACTTTTGTGTGTTTATATGTTAAGGAAAACCTTCTGGATCATTAGGATACCTTGGATATGAATTAGTATGTTATTCAGCCCAAGATCAAGTTTTATTGGGCAAATTAACGTATGTTTACGCTTCACTAACATATGTTATGCTTCATTAGTTTTCCAGGTATGAATAACGTGGGTTATAGTTAGATTAACGTAGGTTTACATAGATAACATATGTTACTTGCTATAGTAACATACGTTAATCCATTTCAGTAACATTCTGTCCAAAAATTCTAGACATTTCACTCAAGCTTTAACATATCAGCCCAACTTTCCTACACACTTATACATCCTTTTCATGCATACACATCACCAAAATTGACCACTAAGCATAGAATCACATAGACATTAGCAAGATCAATTCTAATAATTATAAGTATCAACATTTTGCATCCTCTATTTTTCCTTAGTTTGTACACAACATCATTCCTCTTACACAACACCATCTATACACATGCATTCAAACATTTAGTTTATGATCATTGACACTTTGAGCATACCATCACACATCATATTCACCAATCAAACATCCGCAACAACTTAGCATACAAACATGAGTTATCTAGGTCAAGTTATCATTCACATCATTACCATATTCACAAACGCTTTTCCTCATTTCATCACAAAGCATAGAAGATCACATTATGTCCTAAAACTCATACAGTTCATCATATAAACATATAAACGTGTAACCCAACCAAAGTCCATATCATAACAAACATAATTCATGCTCTTATCATAATTGTAAACCATTCACATTCATTTTCAGGCAACCGATATCATGTCTTGATGTAGTGAATAAATGCATATGTAGTGCTAATGCATTCTCACACAGATGATGTGCTCCGGAGCCTCAAACACAGACTCCACTTAATCTCTACTGTCTCAAACATAGTTAGAAAGAGACTTCACTCGATCTCTGCTATCTCAAATCAAGAGAGAATCCACTCTCATTGCTCATTGGCCACGAGGCCCCTTTATCTCTTGTGCATTGGTTATGAGGCCCTTGTTTTGTGCGCATTGGTCACGAGGCACTCATTTCTTATAAAACTTGGGCAAAACCCTTCTTTATCTCAAGGCATGAACATACAAATGTGCTCATGAAAATGTTCATAATGTCGTGAATGAATGCCAATCATGCATTCCAAACCATACACAATTCCTTATAAATGAATTCAAGTCATACATTTTCAAGCCATACATAATCCCTAATCATACCATATGCACTCAATGGTTCCACATCATACATTGAATGTTCTCATACTATCATGAATATGCACATCCCTTTTACACGACCATCTCGTGGCATTAACATCACATACATCATTAATAACTCTTACAAGTTCATCGCCATAAACAAATCAAAACACTCATAATGTGCATATGCATATTCACTCTTCCCTCAAAAGGAAAAATAACACACAAACTATCATTTAGTTTCAGTCATCATAACACACGACATAGCAAGTGCCATTCATCCATACAAATCAAGCATAATAGGCATAGTCCTTTAATTCAACCATTTCATACATCTTATAATCACCAAATTCCAAGAAATCCAAAAAACTTTCAAATTCAAGCACACAACCAATTCACTTTTCCGCAAAACTCATTTCCATACCATTTACATATATTTCACATAATTGGAATACCCTTCTTCCAACGTACATTTCAACTGTCACATAATCAAATATCACATCTAAACCATACAATCAATCCAAAACAAGGCAACCATTCATAACAAAACACCTGAAAGTAACTGGCAAAAGCACTTACCTCGGCTACAAGACTCAATCCGTCGCCCGATTCCCGAGTCGGGTTTTGAATGCCAACACCTACATACATTATAACACACTTTGCATCATTTACAACATTCTATACTTAATTCCACATCTTCCTAACCAATTTCTCAGAATCCCCAAATTTTCTCCCAAACCTAATTTTCTCAAATCTGACCAAATCTTCTATTTTTCGGTTAAACACTTATAGAATAAGTAAATACAACAAAAACCCAACAAAACCCTACCAAATGTACTCTATTTCCTTCACAGTTTAGTCTTGAATAAAAAATTCTTACCTTTCCACTCACTTGACTTTAAACCCTAATGTGGGAAATCCAGTTGGGAGGATTGTTGTGTTGTTAATCTGCTGAAATCCCCTTGTTTGTTGGTAGGTTTTTTGTTTGGGGAGGCTTAGGAATGGTTTTGGAAGGTTGTGAGAGATTTGGGAGGGTTGGAGAATTTTTTCCCCCAAATGTGGCTGTTCTTGGCCTTTTAATGACCTGCCCAGACCCTAGCAAAACACATTTCCATACCATTTTCATATATTTTGTACATTAACATACGTTAGGAAAATCTGGGTTCTGGGGAAACTACAGTGAATAACGTACGTTATTCTTCACTAAACCTACGTTATTCAACTTGCAGACACATTAACGTACGTTAGTAAAGGGATTAACGTATGTTAGTCATGCTCTGACAGCACCATCCCCCATTTTCGAGCCTCTTTCGATCGTGGATACACTTATACTTATACATACATGCCTACAACTTATAATAAACATTATGTCAACTCAATTAACATTAACATTGAATTAGACCTTTTTCAACAGTCAAAAATAATATAATTACACCCTTAATTGTCATACATTGATCATTTCATTTTATTATCGTTTCCAATCATTTACTATCAATGTAGAACCCAAAACACATCACCTAACATCCAAGGCAAATCACACAACTTCACAATCTCTCTACTCCCAAGCAATTGTACATTATCTCATCACTTATATTTTCATTCAAGACTATCAACATTCATACTTTGGTTTCCACCACAACTCACACAACTTTCTCTTCACATACAAAGAGCAAAACAACATACACACACATGTTTCATTCCCATTCATAACCACTATCTCAATTTAAAAAGGACAAATTTCTGGGGCATTACATACTTTATAATCTCCCTTCTAATTCGGCCCACACTAATTCCTACCTCTTAAATTCTCAAAATTTTTATAATTCCTAAATTCTCAATTCCAAATTTAAAACAATTCTCAACCCTTCCACTTAATTAATTACCAAAATAAAATGAAAAAAAAATTTCCTCATTTTTCTATGTATTTTATTTTAACTTTTAATTAAATAGAAAATTCGAGGCATTACATGGGTGATCTTGTGAAATGAGATATTGTCTAAGGTGGTACTTTTAGGAATGTGTGTTATTGCATTGCATTTGTGAATCGAGTAAGTGTGATGATTTAGCCCAAATGCAAAATGGGTTGTATGGTAAAAATATTGTGTATTCACTATATGATTATAGTGAGTACAATGGGTGAGTTGGATGTGATTAAAAAGGGTTATTTATGGCTGGAATCAGGTGGAAACAGAGAGTGAAAAAGCCTGGGTAAACCATTTCCCAGTCAGTTTTCTTTCACCTTAATCAAACGTTCATTACCCAATCCATAACGTTCATTAAGGGTGTGTAACGTTCATTACACTCACCCTAATGAACGTTACACATATCTGCAGCACTTATGAAAATTCTGCGCAATTCAAACCATGCCCGAACTTTGTCCAATTAACTTAGCTATGCCAATACACTTATTTAACATCCCAAACAAGTCAA
>CANYCX011296064.1:0-13403 GCA_948193385.1 Breynia disticha f. nivosa
TGTTTGTAATTTGATAATGTAAACATATTTGTTTCCAATTTTATACCAATTCCACATTTTGTCATTTTATCACATTTGATCGCAATTAATATATCCATTCGAAGACTTAATCAATATCATATATAAATTTACATATTCATTATATTTAAGTGAGTTAGACTACTCACCTATCAACAAAAATACTCGGACCTCTGTGTGCTCTAGTCCTGCCCTGACTATCTGGTTTGTCGTCCTATAATAACATATACCAATCATTCTATAAAATTCAATATAACCAAACTTATAATGCATGCCCTAATGAATCCGTTAAGTTTACTTTTCAATTTTGCAAAACCCTAATCCTAACCCTAGAAATTTCTAAATTTATCTTTCATTATCAATTCATTAATCTAAATCAATTCTATCTTAATTCTCTAGTTATTTCAATAATCCATTCAAGAAAACTCAAAGCTTTTAATAGCAAAACTCATAAAAATTTACGAAAACTTCACGTTTTACCTGTTTCAATTATACCACAGGGTTCCCAGCTAGAGATTTCAATTGATTCGACAACTCGAATCCTTTCCTTTGCTAAAATCTCTATCTGTTTCACTATATCTCTCTCTAAATCCCTTACTCTCCCTCTCTACCTTCTCTCCTTCTCTTTTGCTTTCTTTGGAGTATTCTGATCAATTTCTCACGTGAACGAAATTATATTTTTTCACCAAAACAGTCAAGTACGTGTGGTGGGATGTGGATTACGCGTGGTCGTGCCCACCATGCGTTTTCTCACCCTCCACCACATGTAATTTTTGGTTTAATGCTTCCTTTGACTATTTATTCACTTTACATCAACTTTTCATCAACCTTTGATCAACCTTATTCAAGCTTGTTTCCAATCATTTATTTTTGTTCATTTTATCACTTAAATCCTTATTTTCATTAATCATTTTACTTATAATATTAATTATATGGTTTCGGGAAGAGAATGTTACACTTAGCTTTTCAAGCTTAAGATTCGATGTCATAAGAGTTCTTAAACCTTTACATCCTTACATATTGAAGTTCTTTGAAAGCTTCTAGGTGTACTTACTTTGATGTATAAATATCCCATTTATGTGTTGTTTGATTTGAAGCCCTAAAAAGAATTTAAGCTCCCCCATCATGCTCATCTCAAACTCACCTTGCGTCAAATCACTAAACTCTTTACACAAAGTAGAATTAGTAGCACCAAACACAATATCATTAACATATATTTGAAAAATTAACATTTCATTATTAACTTTTCTAGTGAACAGAGTATTTTTTTACTTTGCCTCTACTATATTCATGTTGGGTAAGAGAATTACTTAACCTCTCATACCAAGGTCTTGGAGCTTGTTTTAAGCCATAAAATGCCTTGTTAAGCTTGTACACATGATCTGGATGCTCATGATCTTCAAAACTAGGAAGTTGCCTCATATACACCCCTTCTTGAATATAACCATTTAAGAATGCGGTCTATATGTCCATTTGTTGAAGCTTAATTCCTTTGTGAGAAGCGAATGCACACAATAGCCTAATGGCTTCCAATATTGCAACCGACACAAATGTTTCTTCATAATCAAGTCCTTCTTCTTGGCAGAATCCTTGAGCTATCAATCTAGACTTTATCTTCACCGACTCTCCATGTTCATCATATGTAATCTTGTTCACCCACTTGACTCTAATAATGGTTTTATCTTTTGGTGGAGGTACCAATTCCCAAACTTGATTCCTCTTGAATTGGTTATGTAATGCCCTAAAAAATTAATTTGAAATGGATATATATGGATGGATAAACTATATAAATTAATCAACTCAGACAATGATAACGTACATTACTAGCCAAGTAACGTGAGTTATTCTTCATGTAACATATGTTAACACTCATCCTAACGTGCGGTGCTGAGCCACGTAACGTATGTTACTTGCATTCATAACGTACATTATTGGGACCCTAGACGCATCATTAAAGAAGGAATTGGAGAAACCGAGGGAAAGCTCCTCCTTTTCTCAACCAAACCACTCTTTTACCCCTTAACACTTCCCACTAAGGCCCACAATCTTATTTCCATATTAATCCTACATCTATTCCACCTTCATACATGAAATCCATTTCCCTCTATCGAATCGACCGCACTTAGGGTTAAGGGCACCAAACCAAGGTAATGCCTGAACATTACGACAGTAGTTAAGAGGAATTTATGAGTGGAATGAGGTTAATTTAGAGTTATTAAGGTAGTGAAACATCGTATTTGGTTAGGGATATGGAGTTAGAGTTTTGAGGAAATTGAGTGAAGGAAAAAAGGAACTTAGGGTTAGAGAGATTTAGGGAAAATACACCATTATAGGTTATGTTAAATTGATATCAAAATTTTGTGTTATTGTTAAATATTGTAGGACTCGAAGCCACTGAGGAACCAGAATGACTACTGGAGGGGCTCGCTTAGTGGTTTTAAGGTAAGTGTATACCCCGACACTTACTTATCCATATCTTGTGACACCCAAAATCATAAAAGCACTTTTTGAATAAAATGAGGAATTTTGCAACTTCATTTTTTTTCTTTTTAAAACTAACCAAATATCCAAAAGTATGAGAAAGAACTAGTTGCAAATCCTTTATAAACCATAACCTAATTTTGGTCATACATAATCTCAACACAAATACGGAAGCCTGGGAAATGGTTTACATTTTAAAATATGCAAATCCCTATCTAGAAAAATGTGGTATAGTTTCCACAAAACATTGGTTAGAATATAAAGCCTAGAGCCACTGACCTTTGTTGAAGTATGGCATCTTCATGCGCCCAAAAAGTCCCGTCCACTAGTTAACTATTTCTTCTCTACACAATAGCATAAGCATAAAACATCGTGAGTAACTAAATACCCAGTAAGTACACCTAAAACACTTACCAAGGTAGTTAGTGCATAAGTACTCATTATTTTTAGTGTTTTAAGTATATTATGGAGTAGGGCAATCATCCCTATTTACTTCCTATCTTTTTTGGCCTTTAACGGTGTCAATTATTCATCAAAAAATCCCAGTAAACATGATCGTGCCAGCTGGTATGATCTCGTGCTCATAATCCCTCAAGAATAGCTCATTGGCACAAGATTGTGCTGGTCAGCACGACCCATGTGCTGGTCAGCATGACCTCGTGGTGAACCATTGAAGTTCCAAAGGAGTTCCCGTGGCTCGACATGCCTCCCGTGCCAACAAGCACGATGGGTGTGCCGGCCCTCTGTCCAATTCCCAAACCTACATCTTTAAAACCACAATTCACACATCATTTCATGTTATGTCATTTAGGTAATTTCCAAGCATATAACTTCAAAAATTTCCTCTTCTTATATCAAACATCCAACATTTTTTTATCTTTTTTCATCTTAAATGTTCTCACCTTTGCTAAAGAGTTATTCAATTGCTACAATTGTAAAAATGACGAGCACTTGGAAAGCCACCTTTGCAAGGGTAGGAAAGTGACCTGATATTGAATCCACCAATCTAAAATTTAAAAATCATCACTAAACTCAAAAGTAGTTAGATAAACATGAAGTTCGGTGGAGTAGCTAGAAGAGCCAGTCCCAGATTTTTTACCTATCTGGAAAGAATTGCGACCCCAACCTTAATTTACTTGGTTGTGTTGATGGGTTAGGTGGAAGTGAGGAGGATAAATCCTGAATAGGAATAGTAGGAGAAAAATAAATTAACAACTCATTAATTAAATTCCTAACTATACTAACTATAAAAGAAACATTAGTAGTATCATCATTATCTAAATACAACAAAGAAAAATAATGAGCTACAATATCATTTAACATTTCAAATTTATTATTTAACCTATGATCAAAAGTAAATACAAAAATATAAATATGAGGAATAATCCTAAAATAATTTAATCATTTTTCTTTAATTCTGAAAAAACATTTACAGTTTCATCTATTTGTTCACCTTCATTAAATGTACAGCTATATTTAAAGCTTATTCTATAAATTCATATGATGTTGGTCTATATACATAGCTAAAAACATAAGTAGCATCATTAAAAATTTGTAAAATATGCAAAATTGTTTCACAAAAATTCTAAGTAGAAGATAAAAGACAACTTAAAGGCACATATTATGAAGTAAAAGAATATAAAACTTTTTTTTTTATTTACTAGAGTTACGAAGTAAATAATAATTAGAATTTCATCTATGACCTACATCTTTTCAAAAATGTTTTGATGGAACATTATTTTTTCTTTAAAAATCTTTTGACTCTCTTTCGACTCTAAGCTTCAAACCAAATATAAGTTAATACATCTTTTATTAGAGAAATAAAACATTTTATTTCTTCTAAACTATCTTAAACATACAAATCTAAAATATAACAAACACATCTAATATGAAAAAATGTTTCATCAAAATAAAGGCAACATGAAGCTTTTAAATCATTTATTGATGCATACATATTAGCCGATGCAATATCAAATGAAATAAAAAAATTCAATTAACTAATTTATATTCTTCTAAATATTATTAATTATGATAGCAATATTAGAAGTGGTGTTTGTTTCATTAAAACCTCTATAAGCTTAAAGCTATTTTTACATAATAAAATTTTCATCAACATAACAGCAACTAATACCTATGTATACATGAGTTCTAAAATGATCACTTCAAATATCACTATAAATAGATATATTTATATCATTTGATTTAAAATAATCTACTAAATATTTTTTTTAGTTTTTTATAAAGCTTTTCTACATTCTTTTTACTTGATATCTAGAAAAAGATTTAAATGCGGGTTATACACATTTTATCTTCTATTTTTTATAAAGGGGTGTGTGGTGTGAGCGGTATAGCATGCTCCCCCTCTCGAGGACTATCGGGCGCAGAACGCGGGTGCCTCTCCCAATCTCAATTTTGACATACACAAGGCGGAGCTCGGATTCGAACTTCAGACCTTACTTAAGTGAATCTAATACTCTTTACCACTAGACCAACCTGAGATTGGTAAAAATTTTTTAAACCTACTTTTTGTGAAAATTAAAAGTTAAACGATCAACACTAATCATTTATACAAAGCCAACAAAAAAAATCATGATCATAATGAAATAAAGATGGTTGAGAAGAAGAAGAAGAAGATGTAAAGTAGCAAATTTGTGTTTGTCCCATGTTTATGCCAACTTTTTTGGGATGAAAATTAATCAAATGCCTCGTGAACATCCCATAGTCTTCTCCATGTTTGAATGTGTACTCTTTACTGCAATAATTATAAAAAACACGAAATAAGTTAGTATCATTTCATTTATGTTCTTTTCTAAAATGACATTTAAAAATATCAGAAGTAGGGGCTTTAGAAATATTTCTTTCTCCATCCTTTTGTTCGTTTTCGTGTGTAGGAGAAAATTTTTTCTCACTATGGCTTTCTTCAAAACTATTTTGCTCACTCAACATTTTCTAAAATAAAAATAATTTTTGAAAAATAGTAATTTAATAAAAATAACAATTTTGAAAATATAAACTTTGAGAAAATTTAAAATTATGATTGTGAATGAGAGAGAATGATTTTGAGAGAGTTGAGAAAATTGCGAAGAAAAAATGAACAAGAAGAGGGGTGTTTATATATTGAATAAATTAAAAAAAAAATCCAAGTGTTGGAATCGTTGGTTCCAACAGTTACTTGAACTGTTGCGGTTCATAGTTCTTAATATACAGGAATCAAAACTAGAACCAGTATATGTCAGTTCAAAAGTTCTGATTCAAATTTGCACTCCTACTTTCAACCTTAAATCATTTCTTTATTGTCAATTAATGAAGAGTTTTTAAGGAAGAGTATAGTTATGCTTTGTTTTGAAAGAGTGTTTTTATCATATTGATAGTGTGTCTAGAATTCAGAGGACTTTAACTAAATATTGATATTAAAGTCTTCCCTTTTTTTTTCTTTTTCTTTTTTTAAATATGGCAGACTCATCAAAATAACTTACATGCCATGTTTTAAGAAATGTTAGTGGGACTTCAATTAAAATAATTTAAGTATTTGGAGGGTCATAATGTAATAAAATAAATTTTTCAGAGTTTATTAATACAAATAATTAAGTTGAAGGACTATACGTACAATTAACTCTCATCATCTCCATTTCTCTACGTTATGTATATTTCCCCCTTTCTTATTTGACTGTTGCTGGGTTTCTGCAAATAAAGTATCTTCCTTTCTTCTTCAGTTCAGGTCAGTTTCATGGTTTTTCTTTAGTTATTTCAGAGTCTAATTAAACATTTTCTCTATTAATTTGCTAATTATTTTGTCAATGAAAGTACCTTTTTAACGCTCCACAATGTATAGATTTCTTTTGTTTAGTAGGTCGATTAAAATCCAGTAACCAAGAAGATGAATTTATTTAATTCAGTTTCTTTTCCTTTTAATTTCAGCAAGGATTCTAACTTTTTCAAGTGAAGAGGAATTTCAGAACAAAGACATGGTAAAAAAATTACTCTTTCGTTTTTGTTCTGAAAATACGGTGCTTACTTTGTTTTATTGGGAATGAGTGGTTACGGTGTTTGTTGTAGTCAGGAAGGAAAGAAACAGTGTTGGATTTGGCCAAATTTGTGGACAAAGGTGTTCAAGTAAAGCTTACTGGTGGTCGACAGGGTAATATTTGTTTCAATCTTGTTATGCTGTCTACATTTTTTTTTAATAATCGATTGAAATTTCTTCGTGAGAATTAAGAAGCTGTTGGTTTTTAAGTGAATCCCTACACCAGATGCATCATTGATTGAAATGAACACTTTATGATTATTGTGAATGTTTTGACTTGAAAAGGAGACGGGTTCTTTTTACTATGTTGTTGCAGCAAGTATTATTGGGAACATATCCCATATCGAAGAAATGTAAGAATATTAAGTGGTTTGTAATGATGTGGGATGCATTCCCAAGAATCATGTTGCTCGACGAAACAAATTGAGTGACTTTTCTTTTGTTTGTTGTTTCAGTTACGGGGACCCTGAAAGGGTACGATCAGTTGCTTAACCTTGTATTGGATGAATCTGTAGAATTTTTACGAGGTAATTTCTTGTGGTTGTTTTGTTGTGTACTTTTGACACCCATTATGTTGTTGTTTTCTGCACTATGCGTATTGTCTATTGGGAATTATACTTGAAAGTATTACTCTCGTGATTTGCCATAAGTTATGTGTTAGCAAAAAATGCTATGGTACAGTTGGTCTGTTCAGGGTATGTGAAAGAAACAGCTCGCATTTTTCCTTATGAAATGTTTTGCTTTATGATCTTTTTCTTGTTCAATAGTTTGGATTATCAAGAGCTGATTTGCTGTTACTCGTTGCAGATCCAGATGATCCATTGAAGACAACTGATCAAACCAGGCGCCTTGGCTTAATTGTAAGTTTTGGTTAAAGCTGTATTATTTGTTGCATCAAGGAAATAGACAACTAGAACTTGAGTTACTAATGGATGTTTTATGAATTTTGGATGTACTGTCAGCTGCATGCCTTGTATCAAATTTATCATCATCGGGTGACCTCGAGTCAGTGAATCTGAAAAAATATTAATACTGTGCAACACGCGAGAGTTTTTGCTCTTACATGAGAATAATTTTACATTATTGATATATAACAATTATTAATTCTATTATCCGTAGGTTGTTGGTTCCTCAAGCAAGCTTTAGTTTATGAATCTGTTACCTTTTATGCTTGAATAGTTTGTTTTATAATGATTTAAATAAACTTTCCGTTTGTTCAAGCATCGAACATTTATTGGTTTTACACGATATCTTAACACTTTGCTGTATTATATTGTTAGAGGAAGAAGTTACGTTTTTCGTTTTGATTCGATATAAATACAACTCATCTCATCATATGGAAATACAACTGACTATTGTTTTCCCTCAACTGCAGGTGTGTAGGGGGACAGCAGTGATGCTGGTATCACCAACTGATGGCACAGATGAGATTGCCAATCCATTCGTCCAGGCAGATGGGTCTTAGATGGGTTTTTAGTTGAAAATACGATATGTATGGAAATTATTCTACAAAAAATATTATCAATTGTTGAGTGCTTTTCCGTGACTATGGTTGCTTCTTTTGTAATTTACATGGTTAAAGAACAGGGATCCCCTGTTAAATTTATTTTGTGGTTGAGAGAAGCCTCAAAAGAAGAAGACTGATACTAGATTTCAAGCTTCAATTTAATTTATGTGTTTTAATAAGTTAAATCTTATTCACTTGGCTTCACCCAAAATTGATTTTGGGATGATTATAAAAGCATGAGTCTTAATCGTCGCTGCTTGTCTTACTTGGAGTTCTGATTGTGTCAAAGTATTATTATTTTTTGAAAGGAAGTCTAAACAATCTATTGAATGTTACAAATAGATAAAGATTGATGATATGTTTTACTAATAATTAATAAAAGAATATCCATTCTTCAAAGCTTAATTGATCTGCAACTTAAAGTTGGCTATGTTTGTAAAATTATCGCCGCATAAATGCTAATTTACTTGCCAACTGCCAGACCAAGGAAACCTGCCAGTCACAAGGAAAATCAGAAGGCTTGGGATGGTTAGTGCAGTGGAAGGAGGAAGATTAAAGGGAGGCTATTTAGGAAGATTTCAGGCTCTATTTCCAACTTTTAAACCTTAAGGACAATGTTATTGTTAGTCGGGTGGAGTTGCCAATGTCATAAATGTGTTCAAGCCATGTTCTCATTCCAAGTATACACATCCCACTACTTAATGATTTAGGCAGTAATCATATGATCTAATGCAAATACACGATTGATCAGTGTCATGAACCATATGAAAATTCAATTGATCAATCTTTCTTCTCAATCTCTACCTCTCAACTGTCTTTCTCTTTCTCTTTCTCTTCTCAATATCATCTCTCTCCTTTTCTACTTCTTTTACCCTTTGAGCAACTCAGTTCCTCACACATTTCTGCGATAGAGAACAATTCTCAATCATGGAATGACATACCCAAGCGAAAACTCAAAAAAAACATTGCATAATCCAAATGGAAACCTGTAAAACAAAGTCCATGAAACTTCAAGAAAATAAGTAAACTAGTTAATGAGTGGATACACAAAGAAGATTCTAACAGATCGGCGTGAAAAGAAAAAGGAGAAAGTATTTAGTTAATAGTACAATTCCACATGAGTTTTTTACTAACTACTAAAAGAATATTAAAATAAAAACACAAGAGCTCGACAACACATCAACCTCTCTCAATTTTATTTCCGTCTTACCTTATGTTTGGTAAAATTGGGCGTAAACTAAGTGTTTATAAAATAAAGGTAAGGTAAGGATTTTTATTGATTAAAATGTTTTGTTTTTTGAAAAAAAAAAGGTAAAATAAGTAAGTGTTTATAAAAAAAAAACAGAGTAATAAGTAACTTCATCAACCTACTGATTTGGAGAGCTGGAATTCAAAGGATTTGAAGGTTTTTAAAAACCTCCAAAACACTTACTTCCAATTTAAAACCTCCTTTCCAAACGATACATGCCACATATCTGAACTATTATACACATTTAGGAAGCATAAAACCGAATGAACTGACAAAAACGAAGAAAGAAATTCAATGATCCGGCAACATCCATGATAGGTACCATTTAGCTCTGCTCGCTAGTTACATTGGCAATATCTTCTGCTTCAACCATAGCATTCACGTCTTTGGAGTGAGGGTGCTACAACCTCGTTGTCCCTTTAGTGAAAGGGCTTTCCTTTGATTGATTTGTTGTGCAACCGAAAGATCAGAAGTTACTCCTCCGTTGCCATAACCACAAGTCTCCTCGGCCGCAAAATGATTCAAACTAAACAATATTTATAAGGAAAACAAAAGGTGGAGTTTGTCAAAAAAATAAAAAGTCGGATCAATAAAGGTTCAAACACGTATAACCAGAGGTTGATTGATTAAAGAGAACGTATTAAAATTGGAAGCGGTTGACTGACATTTAATGTTTCTCAAGAAATAAAGGAAAATATACAAGCCCGCCCCACCTTCCTTTCTTCCCCTTATTAAAATGAAAACAAAAAAGGGAGAGCTTGGCAGGACAGACAGGTCCCAAGTTCTATTCTCTTTCACACTCCGCAAATAAAATTAAAAACGTTTCAAGGGAACAAAAATCCTCGTCTCAAAAAATGAACATCCTGTTGCTGGCATCCACCAACACCACCTAAAATTATTTTCGCAATTATCAGCTTAACTGAAGAACAACAGATGGGAGGAAAACAAAAAGAAAGTTTCGTCTAAGCTGCTGACTCCTTGGCAATCTTATCGGCCTTGGCAATAACCTCATCAATGCCTCCAACCATGTAAAATGACTGTTCAGAAAGGTCATCGTACTTTCCGTCCAACACTCCCTGCCAACATAAAACTCAGATCATCAGTTACAATGACTGTGATACTAGTACAGTTCCAACATCAAACTTAGATCATCAGTTACAATGTCTGTGATACTAGTACAGTTTCCACAGCCATATCAACCCACGACTGAATCTAAGAGAAAAGAAATGAGAACTCTGAAAATATTTCTCCAAACCACATCGAAAATAATCCACACAGATGATTGAAAATGCAAAGATTGGCTGGGTATATGTACCTGGAAGCTGGAAATGCTTTCCTTCAACTCTACGTACTTTCCAGGAGCACCCGTGAAAACTTCTGCCACGTTGAAAGGCTGGCTCAAGAACCTTTGAATCTTACGAGCACGGGCAACTGTCAACTTGTCATCTTCACTGAGCTCATCCATACCCAAAATGGCAATAATATCTTGAAGATTCTTGTAGTTCTGGAGAACCTTTTGAACTCCACGAGCAGTGTTGTAGTGATCCTCACCTAGAATGTGAGGAGAGAGCATACGGGAGGTAGAATCTAGAGGATCCACGGCAGGATAAATACCAAGCTCAGAAATCTGTACAAAAGTAAGTTATTTAAGAGGGTATTCACATGTTTATACCAGATGTGAACATTTTCATGCTTCACATGAACAGTATTTAACCTGTCGTGACAACACAGTTGTAGCATCCAAGTGAGCAAAGGTAGTGGCAGGAGCAGGATCTGTCAAATCATCAGCAGGCACATAGATAGCTTGGACAGAGGTGATGGAACCCTTCTTTGTGGTTGTAATACGCTCTTGAAGACCTCCAAGATCGGTAGCCAGAGTTGGTTGGTAACCGACCGCAGATGGAATGCGACCAAGCAAGGCAGACACCTCTGAGTTGGCCTGAAGGACATTATGAAATGTCACATAAAACCCGAAGTGAAAATGATTTCAGGAATTTGTTTGGTGTGCTCCGTTACCTGGGTGAAACGGAAAATGTTGTCAATGAAGAGGAGCACATCTTGTCCCTCTGCATCACGGAAATGTTCTGCAACAGTGAGCCCTGTAAGACCAACACGGGCACGAGCACCAGGGGGCTCATTCATTTGACCGTACACAAGAGCACATTTGCTGTCAGCCTGAAGCAACACGACAAACAATTTTAATTAGAAATGTTAAACGGTATATAAATACAAAAGAATTAAATTGTTAATCATATTGAAAATACCTGCTTATCTCCTAGCTTAATGACACCACTCTCAATCATCTCTCTGTACAAATCATTGCCCTCACGGGTACGCTCTCCGACACCGGCAAACACAGAGAAACCACCTGATCAGAGAAAACTGACAAAATATGAAAGAAGCACAAAAAGCATACAAGAACCCCGTTGAAATTTGGAAGTAAACAAACCATGAGCTTTAGCAACATTGTTGATAAGTTCCATAATAAGCACAGTTTTTCCCACACCAGCACCACCGAAAAGTCCAATCTTTCCTCCTCTTTGGTATGGTGCAAGAAGATCCACAACCTACAATAGAAGAAATATACAATCTGAAGCTAGAAGCAAAAGAACGTATCAATACAAAATTGCAGGAAAGAACTCTTAGCAAACAAACACGAGGCTGCTCTACACAAATTCACAATGTGCACTAATTACCTTGATACCAGTTACGAGAATTTGCTGTTCAGTGGCTTGCTCAACGAAAGATGGAGCTTCCCTATGAATGGGCAGAAAGTGCTCAGTTTCTGTCAAAAACACATCAAAACATTATGATCACGAACTTGAAATTCCCAAAGCATATAAAAATCATACAAATAATTAACACATACTGATTTCGCCTCTTTGATCAATCGGCTCTCCAATAACATTTATGATACGACCAAGGGTTGCCCTTCCTACTGGCACCTACATCATCACCAACAACAAAATCAATTAATCAATCCAACGAACCCAAAAATATTCCAAAATCCAAAGAAACTAATCCCCAAAAAACCTATAAAAATCTACTAAATACATCGAAAAATTGAAACAAAGAAAAAGACCTACACCTTAAACACTCACACAACACCAAATAAATTGATTGTAGAAAAGTGCCCCATAAGGAGACCATCACAAATTAAACAAAACCCACGAAAAATATATCGAAAACATCAAAACCACAACAGAAGTTGTAATCTAGAATCACAAACAGAACTTAAAGCACCAAACATTTTCACCGGAAAAAAAAATCAAAGTAAGACATTTCCCAAAAATTAAAATCAGATCTAAGAAAACCCAGAAAGAAAATGGAGAAAAAAGCACTCACGGTGATAGGAGAACCAGTATTAAGCACTCTCTGACCACGAACCAAACCATCAGTCCCATCCATAGCAATGGTCCTAACCATTTTACCACCCAAATGCTGAGCCACTTCCAACACCAACCGGATTGAGTGATCCTGCACTTCCAACGCTGTCAATATAGGAGGCAACCCTTCATCGAATCTCACATCCACCACCGCACCTATCACCTGACACACCTGCCCTATCGCCCCTTTCCCACTCAATTCATCCACGATCTTCCCTCCCCCACCACTCTTACCCGCAGGACTTGTTGCAGCTGCTGCTGTTGCTGCGGATGCATACTCCGACACGCGCCTAAGGAGCTGCGGAGATGCGCGCGTGAGGCGCGTTAGTATAGGACTAGGGTTTGTCAATGGGGATTTGGTGAGGCATCGACGGGTTGTGGAACGGAGAAGAGAGGATAAGAGTTTGCGCGAAGCCATGTATGTTGGCGAGGGCTTCGATGTCGACTAGTTTTAGGGTTTGTGGAGTGTGTGTATATTTGTACACTCTGTGGATCTCATTTACCCTGTGGATAGTTTTGGAATGTGATTAACAGAAAATTATTCCATTTTGCTGGAATTTTTTTTCGTGAAAATTGGAAAATTAAAAAATATGTTCAAAACTAAAAATAAAAAACAATGTTTTTTAAATTATAACTAAAGTTTGAAAACTAAAAAAGTAGTTTTTCACAGTTTTCTTTTACAAAATAGAACATATTTTTTACAATTTTCTGAATTAGAAAATTAGAAACATGCTAAAA
>CANYCX011296520.1:0-14759 GCA_948193385.1 Breynia disticha f. nivosa
AGCACTCAGAGGTCCGAGTATTTCAGTTGAGAGGTAAGTAGTCTAACTCATTCAAATATAATGAATATGTAAATTTATATATGATACTGATTAAGTGTTCGAAATTATATATGAATTATGATCAAATACGATAAAATGGTAAAATGTAGAATTGGTATAAAATTGGAAATGAATATGTTTACATTATTAGAATTGCAAGTAGGTACGAGCGAAATGAGAATGCAAACAGGTACGTTACAGTACGAATGATATGATTGTATGTTACGATTACTATTGATGTGATATGGTGTTGATATGATGAGGTGCGGATTGGTGATATATGATCGATCATACGTAGATAGGTTTATTCTGTAGAGGGGGGATCCTTTTATAGGATCATTTTTGTAGAGGGTTTTATACAGTACATTGTTATGTTACTGTACAAATAATCAATTATGTTGCATGATAAACATTCAAACATACAGGAGTATCATCATATGATTTATAGAAAGAATACTTGTGAATGTATATGGCTTATTATATTATGCTTATTTGTTATTATTGATAATGGATTTATATAATCAGTTGATGACTTAGTTAATTTAATGACTATTCACTGAGCCCGCAACTCATGCAACTGCAATTTTTGTTTTAGGATCTAGTAGAGAGCAGAGATAGAGGTTTATAATTGACAGGTGGGTCGACTGCTACTCCCAGACCATTTTCTCTCTCCTCATCAGAGCTGGGCTTAGGATGTTTTGAGTGCTGTTGCATGTTTTGCTTGCACATACAATATGTTTTGTGATGGATTGATACAGATACTTGTTTGTCGAGATTGATGTTATATATATATATATATATATATATATATATATATATATATATATATATATATATATGCGTTTATATCTGAGGTTGTTGTTGTTGTTGTTTGAGATTTAGTTAATTCCTGAGGTGTATGTTGCTCAATATGTTGATAGTGTTTGAGAGTTATTGTTGTGTTCAAATTGTTTTTGCAGGAATGGACCTTGTATTATGAATATATCCATGGATGTGTTAACTATTACGATCGATATTCTAAGAAAATAGTGGAGTAACTATAAACTGAATATACGACATATTTGTATGTATGAAGAACAATGGATAATAATAATGAATGTTATGAGTATGATCAGAAAAGTTTTTAAAGATTACGAACTTAAATAGTAAGAAGAGTCATTATTAAATAATTAATACAGTAATAAGTATAGGAAGTTTTACTCTATATGCTTTTCTATGATTAGGGTATCCTAAGAATATGCCAATGTAGAATTTAGAGTCAAATTTCCCTAAATTGTCTTTTCCATTATTTAAGATATATACCTTGCAACCAAATGGATGAAGTATGAGATATTGGGTTTCTTACCTTTCCACATCTCATAAGGGGTCTTCACTTGGTCCCATCGAAGGTGTACTATATTGATGGTGTAGCACGTCGTGTTCATTGCTTCAACCCAAAATTACTTAGGAAGATTGTACTCATTCAACATGGTCTGGCTCATTTCTTCCAAAGTTTGATTCTTTCTTTCCATAACACCATTTTGTTAGTGTGTTCTTAGAGCCAAAAAGTTGTGCTCTATAACGTACTTCCCACACCAATCTTCAAAAGGCTTAGACTCAAACTTTCCCTGTGATCCATCCTTATTACAATGATTGCTAAGCTCTTTTCATTTTGAACTAATCTACACCACTTAGCAAACTCATTAAAGGTATCACTTTTATTAGCAAGAAAATTAGCCTAAGTAAATCTCAAAAAATCATCCACAATTACAAGAGTATATAACTTACCTCCTAAACTAATATGCTTAGAAGGTCCTATTAAGTCCATATACACAAGCTCTACAATCTTAGAAGTACATATTTCTTTCTTAGGTTTAAAAGAATCCTAGTATGTTTGGCTTTAATGCAAGGTTCACACAAGTGATATTTGATATATCTAACTTTAGGAAGTCCTTTAACTACTTCATTTTTAGACAATTTAGAAAGCAAATGGAGTGGTGCATGTCCTAATCTCTTATTCCATGAATTTGTATTCTTATCTATTAAAACTAAACATTTTTCATTAAAAGATGTCTCGTTATGCAAATTAACAACATAAACATTCCCTTGTCTTACACCTATATAAGCTATTTTATTTTGTTTAGAGACAACACAATGAGTAGATTCAAACTTAACCTCAAAGTCTAAATCACCTAATTAAGAGACACTAAGAAAATTATGTTTTAAACCATCAACAAGCAACACATTATCAATGGTAGGTAAAGGTTCCTTACCCATTTTACCTATACCAATGATTTTACCTTTGTTGTCCCCAAAGGTAATATGGTCATCTTTTTTCGTTCAATTGATGCAAAGAGACTTTTGTCACCACTCATATGTCTAGAGCATCCACTATCAATGTACCACATACTTGAGATGCTCCTATTCTTTCCATGTACTTACAAAACAAATATCACGTGCTTTTGATTGGTACCCATGCTAGTTTGGGTCCGTTATAGTTAGCCATAAATATTCTATCATTAACTTTAGTTCCTTTCAGAACCCAAATTTTCACAACCTTTATGACTCTCCTAAAGGCATGGCATGAATAAGAGCTATGGCCTATTCTTAAGGATCTTTCATATTTAGGGACTTTCTAGTAATGATGTCTAGCTTGTTCAACAACGATTGTTCTTCTTCAAATTCCTCACAACTTAGACTACATTTTGATAAAGTATACCTTTGCATATTTAAAACCTTTTCAAATTTTTCATTTCCTTTAGTATACTTTCTAGTAATGATGTCTAGCTCTTCTTTAGCCTTATCGAGTTGCACTTTCAATTTATCAAATTCAAGAATGCAATGAGAGTGATCTTTTTATTTACTCAAAGTTGTAAGAAATTCTTCATTCTCACTCTTGAGCAACTTAATCTTCTTTTTAAGCAACTTGTTATCTTTAATTACATTTGAATAATCAACATGTAGAGATTCAAAGGCATCAAGTAATTCATTATCATCAGTTAAGTGATTTACCTCATTCTCCTCATCACTTGAATATGATTCAAATGCCATGAGAGCAATATTGTTCTCCTCTCTCGTTTCACCATCATCCTCATCATCTATCTATGTTCCTATGTAGGCTTCTTTAGCCTTTCCCTTGTTCCTCTCATGTGGGAGCTTAGATAATGGCATCTTACAATCCTTTTAATGATGTCTAATTCGTCAATAATTGTAACAAGTGTCATCATTCTTCTTGTAGGTTGAGGACGTATTCCTCTTGAAGTTTCCCTTTGGCTCTTTCTTTAATTATCTTCTTCTTCTCTCAAGAAAAGTCTTGTATTGCCTCATGTTCTTGGCATAAAGAGATACTTCTTCATCTTCCTCTAAGTCCTCATGCTCCTAATCACTCTCCTCATAAGATTCCTTTAGAGATATTCCTTTTTCTTTCTCCTTGCCCTTAATCTTAAGTCCTTTAGACTTTAGAACTATCTTATAGTTCAACAATAATCCAACTAGAGCATTAAACTCTATCTTGTTCAAGTCATTAGACTCTATTATTACAGTAACTGTTACATCCCATTTTTTTAGAAGTGACCTTAGTATCTTCTTGACTCTATAGCTCTCTTAAATTGGCTTCCCGAAGGATGCTAATCCACTAGTGATCTTGGAAAATCTATCCAATATTGTCGTGATACTTTCTCCATCCTTCATTGTGAAGAGCTCATAGTCATGTTGGAGCATGTTTATCTTGGTCTCCTTCACTTAAGTGGTTCCTTTATGTATGAACTCCAGCATTTTCTAAATTTCTTTGGCATTTTCACATGATGCCACTCTATTTAAGTATTCCATATTCAATGCACAATATAGAATTTGCATTGCCTTTGAATTTATTTCCTCTCCTCTCCAATCTTCATCATTATATTCACTTTCCCTCTTAATTTCTCCATTTTTCAATCTAAGTACATTGGTATCAATTGCAATCACTTTCCATATCTCTATGAATTGTGATTTGATGAAGATCATCATCCTCTTCTTCCACATCGTGTAATAAGACCCATCAAAGAATAGAGGTCTATTAGTAGCATACCTATAGTTCTCACTTCCTCCAATGTTCAATGCCATCTTTGATCGATTACTCTTTGGATGTTAGTCCTACCAAGAGAACCCACTCTGATACCAATTGTAGGATTCCAGAAAAAGGGGTTGAATTTTGAATCATTCACTTTTCTTCGTTCTTGTAGAATTAATGTGAGATTATAAAGTAAAGAGGTAAGGGAGAAGAAATAACACAAGAATTTAGAGTGGTTCGGCACAACCTTGCCTACTCCACTACCTTAGTACCTCTACTAAGGATTTTCAAACTTCCACTAGTTTTTTTCTTTTACAAATCACTTTCAAGCTAAGTGAGAAATCTATTACAATGATCACTTAGTAAAACTCTCACTACAACAATTCTAACCTCAATAGATAGACACTCACAAGAACTTATAACCAATTACAATTTGCTTCTCTAAAGGTTCAAATATTCTTCTTTGGTTTTTGCCTAAATGTTTGTCAAATGCTCTAAATCTTGTTCACAAGAAAGTCTTTTATGTTTCTGAAGTTGTAGTTGTGTCTCTAGCAGTAATTTGGACCCTTTTATATTCTCTCTTGTGTTTATGATTGTTAGACACATAAACTAACTGTTTGAGTATGAAATTTCCATGCATTTAATGTTTTGTCAGACTCGGTAACGTAGTTTTATCTCAAGTAACGTACGTTACTAAAGCCATTTGATTTCCCGTTTGCTTGTCCGTTCTATTTCCAAAGATTTCCAACAAAACATAAGCTTTTGGCTGAGAGTCTAGAAGAAATTAATGTATGTTAATTTCCATATTAATGTACGTTAATATGTATAACATAGATTGTCTTCCATTCGTCCTACATTAATCATCTACTGGGTTTTGCTAGATTTCCATATGAATAACCTACGTTAAAAACCAAGAGTAATGTACATTAGCCTTGCCCAGAATGAAGCTTTTACTTGAAAAGCCTACCTTTATCACTTTAAAGAGTTTCATATTATCAAAACCAAGTTAGGGACTTAATGCAGATCACCCTTGATCCAATAGTAGGAGCCGAAGCCGTGAAGGAGCCGGAGCGACCGCCAGAGGGGCTCGCCTAAATTTGGAGGTAAGTGTATGGCCCATCACTTACTTATCCATATCTAGTCTTTGCATGGTTAAGTATGTTGGCTTAAAGTGCGTATATATGTAATCATGATATAGTAAATTTTATGCTATGAAATGTGATGTATAGTGTGTATGTACTTATGTGTGAATTGAATGACCATGGTTTGCGTTATGTGTTATGATGTTTAATGTGCATGGTTATGGTTAATTGGTTTTGGTTACATGAAATGAAAGTGTTTTCCTTAGATGTAGTATGGTATGAAAATGTGGTGAGAAATGAATGCATTGTATGCTTTGTAATGTTGACTAATGGTTGCAGAAAGGTGTATGTTACACATATGCAAGACCTTCATCCATGTGGCATAATTACATAGTAGAATTAGAAATAAGAGCATGAGATATAGATGAAAGTTCATGGCATGGAGTTTCATTATATTGATAGTGTTGGACATAAATTGAGTTATGAGCATATAATTATATGTGCATGATTTCCATGGTATTAATTCGTTTAGGCATTTACCGAGCAAAAACTCAAAGAGAAAACTATCGAGCGAAAACTCGAAGAGAAAACTACAGAGCAAAAACTCGAAGAGAAAAGTACAGAGCGAAAACTCAAAGAGAAAACTACTGAGCAAAAACTCGAAGAGAAATTTACCGAGCGACAACTTAATGACAAAACTATCGGGCAAAAGCTTGATGGGGATTATGTATATGAGATGTATTGTGTGATTTGCATTAGCATATAATGAAGCATACACTTTGATGATGATTGTGCATATGAGATTGAATGGTGTGATATGTCAAGTGATGATTCTGAATGTGACAATGTTAATGATGTGGATGATTAATGAACATCGGGTGCTTTATGCTTTTGTGTGATATATGATTTATGCTTGGAAAAGTAAAATGCGGTTTTATGCATGAATTGTGATCTCATATGGATGTGGTATGTTATGGTTGTCATTATATTATGAATTATCAAGGAGGAAAATGTATGTAAGGAAGTTTGAGAGTATGATTGAATGTGTAGGTAATGTGTTGGAAGGTGTTAGTTGCTTTGTGAAATTATGGAAATAGGAATGAATTATGTTTGCTCATGTTAATTACATTTTATTTGATGTACTTTCTCAATGTGTGTAAGTGGGAGGATAAGTATGTGAGTTAAATGGTATGGAACATATTTGGTAGGATGTTAGTTGAGGTGCATAATGACTAAGTGTGGGTGTGAATTAAATGTGTAATATGAGTCTATTGAAGCTGATTAACGTACGTTAATATGGAGTTAACCTACACTATTCATTCTGGGTTTTTTTGGAATTAGTCATAAGAATAACGTATGTTAATCATGGTTTTAACATACGTTATTGGTGCCTAGAAGGCTGTGTGACCTAGAAAACCATACCCTAAAATGACTTAGTTAGTACATGATTTGGGCCAAGTTAGGCACTTAAAAATTAACATTTTTGAACTAAATAACACTATAAAAAACTTGAATCAAGCACCCCAGATATTCTATCCTAGAATTTAAGAGAAAGAGTAGAACACTCTGTGAGTAAACAACGAGAATCTAACTAGTAAGAAAAGAGTGATAATAAATGAACGAGTGTATTAGAATTTATATGGTTAGGTAAGTGACGAGAGGGACATACGCTTACTGAGTTATGTACTCATATTTTTATGGTTGTGTTTGTGTATTACAGACGAGGAGGCTGCCGCGTAGACTACTTACTCACTCTACGCTGTTTTTGGACACTTTTGGTGACTATCATTGCGAGCTCGGGGATTTCATCCACACATTTTGCTTTTCTACAAATTGTGTTTTTGTAAACTTGTCATTTTACATTATTGTTGATAGCCACTGTGTAGGGTTTTCCCCAAGGCACTGATGTTTTGATTGCTTTTTATATAGTCATGGTTTATAATTTACTTTCATTCCTTTTCAAATGATATCCAAAAGTTTTCTACAAGCTAGGGTCAGCATTTAGCATTCAGTTAAAATTCATTATGTTAAAAAGAAAATTAAAAAAAATATGGCAAGGAAAATAATAAATAAACTAATAGTTAAAGAAAATAGGTCTTGGATTTTGAGTGTCACATCCACTCTCAATGATCAACCAAATCCAGAACATTCAACATGGATCAAACATGATCAATTAGTTCTTATTTGGATTGTCTGCTCTGTTTAAAAAAATTTACTCTCTCAAATTGTCAGCGCCACCTCTGCTCATGATGGCTGCAACAATTGACTACTACATATGCCTCTGGCTCAAGAACACAAATTTGAAGTCTCCGCAAACAATTGCCTACACTTTCATGTGGATCTTATTCTATAATTGTTTACATGCAAAAAGCCAAATCTATTACTGATCAACTAGCATTATTTAATGCACCTATTCAATCTGACAATCTCACTAATTGGATTATTTTAGGTAGGTCTTGGCTTGGAATATCATCCCTATGTTCAATATCTTCATGCTCGCCATGATAGTATATCATTTGATGATCTTTTCAGATTTTTACCCAGTGAAGAACTTCAATTAAAAAGAGATGAAATTGCCTCCTCCCCCACTCTTAATGGCAATGCACATATTAGTCAATGCACCACCTCCTTGTCCGACACAAAAAATGCCTTGATCCCTCCTCCTTCAACCAATTATGTTTATCGTCGTGGCAGACCCTCCCATGGTCGTGGCCAGGGCGGCCGCTCTCGTGGTTGACGTAGGCAAAATTTCAAATATTGACCCCAAACTCCTTTTATTAATTACAATGTTTAGTGTTACACCTCTCAGGGTTTTGATTATACTAACTGCCAATGTTCCTCTGGCCTTTATTCAAACCCACCTTATATTCATATGGCTCTTTCCTCTCCTCCGTCCAAATCAAAACTGGGTTGTGGATTCAGGGCCTCTTATCATTTGACATCGGATCATGACAATATTGCCATTCATTTTGAATACTTTAGCACAGAAAAAGTCATAATTGGCAATGGTAAAACTCTTCCAATTTCTCATTATGGCTCTTCTTCTATAAGAAATTTTTCTAATATTCCTTTGCGTCTAACCAATATTCTTCATGTCCCCCAAGTTTTTCATAACTTATTATCTGTTCATGCACTCAAAAAAGCTAACAATGTTTTCGTTGAATTTTTTTGTGACAAATTTTTGGTCAAGGAATCTCAGACATGAAAGATTTTGTGTCATGGAATCCATGAGAATGACATCCATACACTCTCTCTCTAATGTGCACAACCAAAATCCTATGTTGTTGTATCTACCTGGCATCAAAGACTTGGTCATTCTAACTATCGTATGGTCAAGAAAGTTATTTCTGATAATAATATTCCCTTTAGCCACACAAAAAATCACACTTATGTCACGGTTATTGTGTTGGAAAAGTTCATAAATTACCTTTTGTTTCCTCTTCTTTTCAGTCTAATATACCTTTAGAACTTATTTGTAGTGATGCTTGAGGACCTTCTCCAACTAATGTCATTGGTGGATCTCGTTATTATTCATTATTTCATGATCATTATTCTAAATATTCTTGGATTTATTTTCTCAAGCACAAGTCTGAGGTGCATAGTCAATTTACTAAATTTCATCATTTTGTTGAACGTTACTTTGGTACAAAATTATAATCCTTTTTAGGCTGACTGGGGTGGTGAATTTTAAGGACTCACACCTTATCTATTACAACATGGCATCTCACTACGAATTTCTTGCCCTATACACATAACAAAATGGGTGCACTGAGAGAAAACATCGGCACATAGTTGAGACTGCTCTTTCAATGATTCACACAGCTCAAGTTCTTTCACAATACTACAGTTATGCCTTTGACTGTGCAAACTAGAGTTACAAAACGGGCCGGAACCGCGGTTCTGGACTTGAACTGACGGTTCACGGTTCGAGGAATTCCCGAACCGGAACCGACCCGTCTAGGGGACAGTTCGGGCCAGTCCGGTCACGGTTCTGAGCCAGTTTTTGAACCGCCGGTTCCTGTTCGGCCTGTTCCAGTTCGGAACCGCCGATTCGAGTTCAATTTTCTTTCGAAAAGTAACCGAATCGTTGGTTTGAAACCGTGAACCGCTGGTTCCGGCGGTTCACGGTTCCATAAACCTTGGAACCGGAACTGGAACCGGAACTGGTCGGTTTGACCGGTTCTGGACCAATTCCAGTTCCGGTTCAGGAACTGGCGGGTCGGGCCGGGCCGGGCCGGGCCTGTTTCGGTCCGACCCGTCAGTTCTGGGCCTAATTTTACAACTCTAGTGCAAACTATATTATAAACTAGCAAACACCCTTTGAGAAACTCTTTGGCACAAAAATCGACTACAACACCATGAAAGTATTCGGTTGCCTGTGTTACCCATGGTTATGACCTTACACAAAACACAAACTTGCACCCAGATCAGCCCCTTATGTTTTCTTGGGTTACAGCAAAATCCAAAAAGGATATCGTTGCTTAGATTTTAATTCTGGTAAAATTTATATCTCTCATCATGTTCAGTTTGACAAACTTGTGTTTCCCTTTACAGGTCTGATGTCTCCTCAACAAGATGATACAATTCTTACATCTACAACCCACGGTTCTTCCACCACTCCACCCTTGGACGACAAACTAGCCACCTAAATGACTACTCCACAGCTCAAACTCAACTCAACCATCACCAGCCACAGCCCCAACACAAGTCACACGAATGCCCACTCAACAATTCTCTTCCCATCAAACCATGACTTCCACTCTCCCACAACAACCCATCACAATAAATCCAGAAATCCACGCTGCTGCTCCTTCTTCTTCCCCTTATCGTCAATCACCTACTGCACATAGCCTCAGTAGAGCTAGTCTAGGATTAAATTTAATAGTTGATCTTACCACTGACCAACACCCACAACCAACAATGCCACCTGTCTCCAAAAACACTCATCCGGTAATTACTAGAACAAAGACCGGATCTCTTAAACCAAAACTCTTCATAGCAATAGTCCATTAAGATTCTACACCAACCTCCTTTACTCAAGCCAACAAAGACCTTCATTGGCACAAAGCAATGTTTGAAGAATATGATTTTCTAATCAAAAACCAGACATGGAAACTTGTTCCTCCTCATCATGCAACAAATCTCATAGGCTGTAAATGGGTTTTTTGAATTAAACAGAACCTGAATGGAAGCATTTCTCAGCACAAAGCACATTTAGTGGAAAAAAGATTTAACCAATGTCCAGGCATTAACTACAAAGAAACCTTCAGTTCAGTAATCAAACCTGTTACACTCCGTCTTATTTTATCTACAGCTATATCCCTTGGTTGGAATGTCCTTCAATTGGGTTTCTCAAATGCCTTTTTAAATGGTACACTAGATGAAATTGTTTACATGAAATAACCATCGGGATTTGTTGACTCCACAAAACCAGATCATGTATGCTTATTACAGCAGTTAATTTACTGTCTCAAATAAGCTCCTTACGCATGGTTCAATTGTCTCTGCAATGCACTATTAAGCTTTGGTTTCCAAGGTTCACATACAGATCAATCTCTCTTTTATTTCAACAAAGATGGTGTTAGAGAAGACTTTCTCATTTATGTGGATAATATTCTATTTATAAGTTCATCTGATCAGTTCAACACCTCACTCATTGGTTTCTTGAAGACTAAATTTGCCTTAAAGGTATTGGGAAAGTTAAGTTACTTCCTTGGCATTGAAGCTCACTGGGATCATGTCGTTGTTATTCTTACACAATCCAAATATGCCACCGAAATATTACAAGATACAAATATGTCTACCTCCAAACCAGTTAGAACACCAGTTGATTCCTTCTCTTCCAAAAGCTTCACTGCAGCAACTCCACGAGAACTATAGGCTCTTTTCGATGCCACTACATAAAGATAAGTTATTGGTAGCCTCTAATATTTATTCATTATAAGACCAGATCTGTCATACGCCATCAGCAAGGCCTCCCAAAAGATGCATCATCTGACCATAGGTGATTAGAATGCAGTAAAATGCATCTTGCATTACATATATGGAACCATGACAATAGGACTCTACATTTAGCGATCACCTGATTTGTCTTTATCTGTCTATTATGATGCTGATTTAGGTGTAGACTAACTTGACAAAAAAATCTAAAACGGGATATGTTATATATGCAGGATCAAACCTTATTTCTTGGAGCTCCAAGAAACAAGCTGCAGTATCTCTCTCTTCAACAGAAGCAAAATACAAATCTTTAGCTACAACCACAAATGAAGTTTTTTAGCTTACCTCATTACTAAAAGAAATTTTCTTACAGTCGTCTTAACCTCTACAATTATGGTGCGACAACATCAATGCTACATATCTTTTTAGAAGTCCAATTTTTCATACCTGGTCTCGACATCTTGAAATAGAGTTTCATTTTGTCAGAGATCTTGTAGCGAAAAATCAACTACATGTTCGTTACATTTCTATAGATGATCAAGTGGCTAACTTATTGACAAAACCACTCCCGAAAGCAAAGTTTCAAAGTCACAGAGATAAGCTAAATGTTCATTCAATTGCCTTTAACTTGAGATCATTCTATGTCTAAAGTTCTTTGTCAATAAAAACTTTATATACTCTGTATATTGTTAGGACTCTGAAACTCCCATGTATATATATATATACATCTATTATCATTAATAATGTCATGCCAATACCCTTTCCTAACACCTAGTTACTACTATTTCTCAATAGGAGCAAGGTGTCTTACAATATCTCTCTACTTTAACACACTTCATAAGAATAACACCAAAAGTTTCAAAGATCTAAACAATATTCTTCTTGAATTCTAGGCATGCCACCAATTCGTGCTATTGTCGATCTTAACATACTTCATGAGAACAACACCAAAAGTTTCAAAGATCTAAATAATATTCTTCTCAAAATTCTAGACATGCCACCAATTCGTGCTATTGTTATGCCAAAACAAATACTTAATCGCAATGATAAGGCCTATGAAAGCTTCCTAGACTTATCCAAGAATTTTTGTTGTAACATTCTGGATATTTTTCGTTATTAAATGACAATAAATAAGTGTTTAAACATTAATATATAAAAGTATATGAAAGGTTGATCGGAGGTTGACACGAAACTATTGAAGAAAATTGGAGAAATCTGAAATTAGGAAGTACGCTTAGTGGAAAGGAAAGTACGAGTGGTCGCTACCAGAACGCATACTACACTTCCACCACGCGTGGATTGCTGATTTCTGGAAAAAAAATATAAGTTTCGATCGATAAGCGGCAAAGGTTCATTTTTACATTTCCAAACCAAATCTTTGCAGAGGAAACACATCAGGGCAGCTGAGAAGAAGGGGAAACTGAGCAAGGAAGTAATTTTAAGCTTGGTTCTTGCAAAAATCCAAGTTTAGGAAAGATGAAAGTTAGTTTGGATGGTTTACTTTAGGTTGATGTAAGAGTTATGAATTGAGTTTGCTGAAAAGAATGGATATAAATTTGCTGTTTAATTATTGGAATGAATTGATTAGGATGTTCAGAAGATGGAATTTGATAGTAGATATAAGTTAGGATGAGTTTATGTGGAAAATTGATGGAAAAGAGGTATAAACCTAAGGTTTATGTTGGGTTTACAAATGGTTGATATTAAATTGGATTTCTTGTTGAATTCTTATGTAGTGAATGGAATGATAGCTAAAATCAATGTATGAATGGTTATTTTCGTACAGGAGGATCTGTACGACTGTTGGGAGGATTGTGATTTGCAGTTTAGTTTGTTGATTTTAGCTTGATTTTGAGGTAAGTGTTCTTACGCTTACTAAATTGAATCATAATTATTGAAATTACGTTGATTAAGCAAAGTTAAGATAGTTGGCCTATAATGTTATGCTAAGTTGTTAGGTTCTTAGTTGAACCATAAAGAATGTGATGTTTGATTGATGATTGATACGAATGTATTGATGAATTGCTTACCTGTGTGGTATGTTTTGACTGAGTTTGATATGTTATATTTGATCAACCTGTGTGGTATTGTGTGCTCTGTGTGAGTTGTACCTATGTGGATTTGATTTGCTCTGTGTGAGTTGTGTTGTGTGCGAGAATATGAATGATTCATATATTGATTTCATTCATACATTTACATATCATATACTGTTTGACACGAGCCTATGTGGCAAGCCTGTGTGGCATTTGATTATTCTGGTGTGGACTTACCTGTGTGGATCAATAGACTGAGTTGTGTGCGGTCTGATATATCTTCTGTTTGATAAAGAGACAGTATTTGAGGACTGAGCCGTGTAAGGTCTGATATCTCTTCTATTTGATAAAGAGATAGCATTTGAGGACTGAGTTGTGTGTGGTCCAGATACCCCAGTCATCCTGTGTGGAATTGCATTAATATTGACATTTCATTGCATAGAATTGCATTTATGTCATACTTTGAGATCTGTGTGATCTGAGTTGGCTGTGTGTTTATTTATATATGTAAAATCTTGTGTGAACTTATACCACTGATAGTATCCTGTGTGGATTGTTAAGCTGAGTGTTGTTTTGATATCTGTGTGAAACTATTTGTCTGGCATTCGGGGATGCCTAGGGACAAGATAGATACGCACGTTCTCGTGCTAATTTATGCTTTCCCATGCATGTCATTTAAGTTATATAAGCTAAGAATACTTACTGATTATTGTTTATACTCACCCCGTTATTATTTTAAATGATTGTGCAGATCATAGGTAGCTGCCTGTTACTGGACCACAGTGCTGATCAGTGCTTTCCGAGCTTACGTCAGAGGTCGAGTTCCAGTTTTCATTTTTGTTATTTTGGATTTGTACAAATGTTGTACATATTTTTAAATGTTGTTCTTTTGAGTTTGAAATGTTTTCAAACTTCTTACTATTTTCGCTGTAAAATATTTTTATGTTATTGATGTTTTGGGCCCGAGTTTGTGTAAAATGAAGATTTCATTTTATCTCTCCTCTGATTTCCTTCTGATACTATTATTATTATCAAAGAATATTGTTTACCAAGGATTACAGGTTTATAAAAATGAGTTCCACATTCTATAAGTAATGCACTGGAAAATGATCGAATTAATCTATATGGAAAATAAATTAAAACAACATTAAATCGGAATGAAAATTAGAAAAGTGCTAAAAACAGCATATGAGAACGAGCTGGAGCACGACCGTGCCCGTGGGCGTTCTCATTATTTCTGGAAAATGTCAGCATGATCTTGTGCATGATCAAATGGGAACTCATGCCAGAAATGAAGGGTACAACCACGAGCACAACCCGTGCAAAAGGTCTTGTCGGCTGGGCATTTTTAACATAGAATATCGGTTAACACTGTTTTATTCAACAGAGTAAGATCAGAGCAGAAACATCGAGAGAAATTGAGAGGAAACCCTAAAAAACTTCTAGAAGGTGTGAATGAGCAAGGATAAATAGAAATTCTTGCAAAGATTCAAGTCAAACCATTAAGGTAAGTTGGTGAACTTAATTTAGAGTATTCAAGTGAGTTCTACGTTGTGAGAATTTCTAAAAATGATGGAAAGGGAATGATTTAGCCGTTGATTGATTTTAGTTAGTTGAATTCAAGTTAGTTGAACTCTT
>CANYCX011296570.1:0-10112 GCA_948193385.1 Breynia disticha f. nivosa
CGTGTCGTGTCAACACGTGTAATAAACAGGTCGTGTCCGTGTTTGGAATTTTGACCCGTTTATTAATCGTGTCGTGTTCGTGTCGTGTCTAAACGTGTCAACAGGTTATGTTGACACGACACGAACACGACACGCCGACACATTTTGACAGCTCTAGCTGCCACCACCTCTACCTTCCTCGTAGGATAGTCTTACATATGTACTTTTATTATTTGTATGTAAATTATAGGATTTCGGGTTTTATATATTATATTTTATTTTAATATTCTATTTAATTTTTTTCAATTTTATTTCGTAACTAATTTATACTATTATTTTTTATCTTGGGTCAAATTTTTGAGTCTACGTAGACGCTAATTTAGAGTCCACGTGAACACTAATTTAGAGTCCAATTAGATGCTAAAATTTTGAGCGTCTAACATTTTTAAGTGTAAATTTATCATCCAACTTTATTCCACCCTCATCGAGTCGAGAGACTTACACCAAGGATTCTCTCTATGGAACGTCTTTATCTTTTAATGCTCCGTCACCCACAATCTTGGGCAGAAAAAAAGTCCTCACACTTAAGAAATTATGAGTTGCTTAACAAACATTATTATTCTATTTGAAATATGATTTGTGGATATTTAGTCATTCGACTGTTATAACATCTCATTTCCGACAAGATGGATTTAGAATATTTTAAAGAAGAATCTTTTTTGTTCTTATACGTAGAAGCCAAAGGTCAAACTATACCATAGTGAATGTACGTTGAGTTCCCCTAGCACTATCGAAGTCCAAGGGATGCATTATTTCCACCGGGTGTCCTTTAAGTATTGAATTCCTCTTGGAATACTAAGTCCTCTCTTTACTAGTACGTCAGCAACGCGATTACTTTCCCTTCAAATCTTAACAATATCTACTTCCCATTCTCTTTGCAAATAAGATTGGATCAGTCGAACCAGTGTTGCATTCTTCTGTAGATTATGATTATCTCCCTTTACATAGTCAACTATGCTAGAGTTGTCACATTCAACCATAACTCTTCTCCACCCATTGTTCTGAGCATATTTCAGTCCTTTAAGAACCTCCCAGAGTTTTGCATTCTCACATTGCTTAAACCACAATTCATCATGAAACCACAAACTCAATTACCATGCACATCTCTGAAGCTGCAGCTGCCACACTAGTCGCTCTACTGAAAGATCTATTCGTATTAATCTTTAATGTTCCCGTTGAAGGCGGTTTCGAACCCACCATTTGGAGTTGCCTAATATGAGGCTGTAGATTTGTCCCAATTATCCTAGCCCGTTGAATCGTAAATGGAACTCTAAATCTATAAGAAGAGAAAATTTTTCCCAATTTAATACTCTTAAATTCTATCTTTTTTGTTAATGGAAGGTCATGGCAAACTCATAACTCTCAAATATACAAATTAAAATGCGACTCTTCACTAATTTTACTGATATTTTATACAACTTTTGTGTAGTGCTGCCACGAAATTTGTTGAATTAATAAATGTGATGGATGAGAGTGTATATTAAAAGTACTGTCGACAAGAACAACAAATTCAAAATAAATTAGTATATTTTATTTCATCAATATTTACTCTTGGACTATACTTTGTTTTCGCAATGAAATTAAAAATATTTTTAAAGTATGTGAAAGTAAATAAGTTTAAATTAGTATAAGAAAAATATTATAAAGAACGACGATGAAAAAACACATAATAAAAGAAAAAAAACTAAAAATTAGATACGATAATGGAGCAATCACTCCCTCGCTCACTACCTTGCTTTCGTGAGATCCCATGCTTTTCTTAATTATTAATTTCATAAAATTTATTTATTTTAAAATATTTGCTATTTTAAAAGATTAATAATTTTTTAACTAATTAAATTTAATTCAATTTATTATTAAAATAAATGATATTTCAAAGTGTTTAAACTTCAATATAAAAATATTTTAATCAATTTGTTTTAATATTTATTACATTATCAACATATGAAAATGAAAAAACGTGAATTATTACTCCATTTGTCTTATTTTTATAGACATTATTTCTATATTGTCTCAATATATAGTTAATTTTTTATTTTCATACATATCATTTATTGTTTGACTGTTATTTTTACCTCATCAAATTAATGATATTGTTATTTTTCTAATGCAAAATTATTTATTAAATTACTTATTATCCAATTAAACATTTCATTAAAAAAGAACAATATTGTAAAAGCATATGTTGACTAACACTTATAACTAACATAACCACATGTTTCTTAATTCTTATAATTTGTCTAAAATCATCTATTATTATGGAAAGAAGGGAGTATTATTTAAGAACGAATGGAGCACTATTTATACTGCATATGAAAAACAAAAAATGGCAGAAGTATATATTTTTTTTTATCTGAGTTCCGGTATCACAACCCACTAGATCGAGGCATGGCAGAGGTATATTAATGGTGAAAGAACAAAATATGAGAAAGTTATAAATGAGAGGATGGTGAGAGGATGGCAAACACAACAGAGGCTATTTGGTACCTCCATCCTCACATATTAAAGTGTACTTCCAACATTTATGATTTCTTCCTCAATTGTACACTGCATTGAGTTTCTTTACATTTACACCCATCTTCGAATCAAACTGAATATTTAAATTATAAAGATTTAAAATTCAAGAAAGTTTTAAGTTTTGATTTTTCTATATCGGAATAAAAAAATTCATCGGTTACGTTTCTTGTTCTTAAGAGATACAAAACCAAAAACTGTTCCAATTGTTCGCTTTAGAAAGAGAAAAGTGCATGCGAAAACCGAACCGACCCAACTCATATTTAGCACTACTAGATGCCACCTTGCCTTTACTGTTACTGACATGTATGTAATTAAATTGAACCCACAAAAGCAGTTGGAATGGAGATCCATCCTCATTTATTCTCCATCTAACTTTTCTAGCTACCATCTTCTAATTCATGAATCTAAAATCTCTTACCAATCACCGCTTCATTATCAACTTTTGCTGTACTAAGTAAAGCACTTTCAGTGCTGGTTAGAACTTGTGATTTTTCTTTATCAAACAGTATGAAATTGAATTTGGATGACAAGACTTTGTTTTAATGAGAGCCATGATTTTATTTTGTTAGAAAGAAGTCAAACATTGTAGAAGCTTTTCCATCCACAAATTCATAGAAAAAACTTCTGTATCTTTTCTTGTTATATTCAACTTTATTGTTCCAGTTGTCAATAATCGGGTAGCTGAGAAAGTCAGTTGTGATTAATGCTATTTATAGAGCAGATATTGTAGTGATGTTGCAGATGCAGATAGCGTCTTTAGTGTTGCCAAGCTCTTACATAATTGTGGTCTGAAGTGTTAGATCCACAATAATTAATTTCATCAGTTAATTATTAGATATTTTTAAATAAACCAATCAGGAAAAACTTCTATATTACATAAGAAACACAGAATATGCAGCAATACAGAACCAGGAACTGCATCAAATCAATGGCTGTTTCTTGTCATGCCATACTTATTACAACCTTCATATTTCTCTCTGCACTTTGTGCTTCTAATGCAAAACCTCTGACCAATTCACAACCTTTCAAGAAAATATATGCATTCGGTGATTCCTTCACAGACACAGGCAACACACGTTCTGCGTCAGGTCCGAACGGATTCAGTCACGTTTCAAACCCTCCGTATGGAATGACTTTCTTCCACCGTCCCACGAATCGATACTCAGATGGAAGGCTTGTTATAGATTTTGTAGCCGAACAACTTTCATTACCTTACTTGCCAGCTTATCTTAACCTCAGAAAGAATGCTACAAGTATTCATGGTGTGAACTTCGCTGTCGGTGGCTCTACTGCAATAAACTATGCTTTCTTCTCTAAGAATAATCTTAGCCTCGATGTCACTCCTCAGTCGATCCAGACTCAGATTATTTGGTTTAACAAGTACTTGGAACGTCAGGGCTGTAAAGGGTCGGCGTCTTCGAGTCCTGAGTGTGAGGCAGCATTTGATGATGCTTTGTTCTGGGTTGGTGAAATTGGAGTTAATGATTATGCTTATATTACTGGTTCTACCATTGCAAATGATACTGTCAGGAAACTTGCAATCAGCAGCGTTACTGGGTTTCTACAGGTGCGCGAATCGCGATAATTAAATTTCTTGAAACCTATGGTTTTGCGTACTGATTTAGAATTACAAGTGGAGTAAGATGTGATTGTGAATTGCAGGCACTGCTGGAGAAAGGAGCAAAATATGTGGTAGTCCAAGGTTTGCCTCCGGCAGGATGCTTGTCACTGCCGATGTCACTGACTGGAGATGACGACAGAGATGAATTAGGTTGCACAAAGAGCATAAACAATGAAAGCAGCAGTCACAACACCGATTATTTAGCCAAACTGGAAGAATTCAGGGGACAGTTTCCGAACACCACCATTGTTTATCTTGATTACTGGAGTGCTTATGTCACAGTACTAAAGAATCCGCAGAAATATGGAATCAAGGAGACTTTCAAGGCATGTTGTGGATCTGGAGATCCACCTTACAACTTCAGTGTGTTCGCCACATGTGGAATGCCGTCAACAAGTGCCTGCAAAAACCCTGCAGAGTATATCAACTGGGATGGAGTTCACCTCACTGAAGGCATGTATAGAGTTCTTACCAACATGTTTATTAATGAAACTTTCAGTCGCCCTCCATTCATGGACATGTTAGCTAGAAAAGAACGAGGAGGGTAATGGCTTTTTTTACAGAAAATGTTGCTTCATTCATATCTTTTTGTTGTTAGAATGAGACCTGTGCCTTCGATGCTTGAATTTAATCTACTTGGTAAAGATTTTCTAATCACGAAACAGATTTCTTGCAAGCAAAAGAGCCAATTCAATTATAAAAAACTGGTTCTCTTACAAAAGGAAACTTATATTAATCTAATTAAATATTCATCAACTGAAATGAATTTGATATCAGTCGGACTATTTACGAGAGCAATGGTCAGCAACTCTTTCTCTGTACACCGCTGTGCTAGTTTGTTAGATTAGGTACTCATAATACATTAAGAACAGAGTATCAGGGATATCCTTGGGAAGGTTGTTTACGTAAAGATGGAGCCGGAGCATATCATCCTTTAATACTGTTTTGGTATCAACCACATCTCCCCCGCAAGTGAGAACCCATAAGTCGCCTGAGTTCACTCTTCTCAGGCTTCCGCGGCAAAATGGGCAGGATTCTGATCTCATGTTCCTGCAAAATTCCAAGAGGAAACCAATGAGGCATTCCAAGATGGTAGAATGGTTTCAAATTGATGGGAACAATAATGTATTGCAAACAATGAATTTCATGTTGAACTGAATTATGAAAGACGGAAAACAAATCAATGCCCTGTATACCAGTCGCGATAGCAGTTGATGCACATTGCATGACAGCAGCTAGGTACAACCATTTTTGTGCAGGGTTCCAAGCAGATGCCACATTCATCTTCTCTCTCTAGGTCCATATCCGAATGCATCCTCTTATCTTCTTGTCTTTTCTTAACAACCATTTCAAGGAAACAGCCATCTTCAAGAATCACATCCATGTCCATTGAATCGCCATGAAGACGCTGAAGTGAAGGTAATATAACATCTGTAAAATTAAAATTTCAGACCTTTTGATAATAATATGACACTCAAGAATAAACAAATAAACAAATTTTAATCAATCAAACTTGTTAGCTCTCTGTAATACAATGTGATGCAGCAGGAAAACCACAATGCAAAAGCTATTATTGTAGTAGTCGTTAAAACATGCGTAGATTCACTTACAAACACTGCATATAGAACAAATACTAAAGATTCATACCATAGAATTCTCTAATGGTAGCTTTCCTCCCACAAGAAGAGATCTTCTTTTTCCCATCAGAGGATACCTGACGAAAAATTGCGTTCACTAGATTAAAGCAAAAGAAACTATCTGTATCAATTGAATATGGTAAATGAACAATAGCACAAGCCGACCTTATACAGGACAATATGGAAAAGGTTCAAGTAACTCATAAGAAGACATGTGCATGAACAATCCATCCATTGAAGGAACAACAAATACAGGGGTGCTAGATGATTATAGACCAGTTTCATTTGAAGACAAGAGCCACCCTTTGGTCTGGGAATAGAAGCTGCCCTGCAAGTTTATATCAAGACAAATGCACAATGAATAAAACTAACTACTGCTCAGACAAGAAGACAATAACAGCTCCAATAATGCTGAATACACATGTGCAATATAAGATTCCTTGGCAAGAACACAAACTTGAAAAAATTGAAACTACCTCGTTTGATTTACTATACAAGTTGAAGAAGCCACATATTAAGTGAAGGATTCCAAACCTGGCTAAATGACTATAGAACTATAAAATAATGCACATATTATAACTGCATTACAGAATATGCACAAGAACAACTCTAATTGAAACACACAGAAACTTGAAGAAAAGTAGAAACTCACATAACTTTTGCAATTTTTCAGGTTATCAGGGACCAGTCACGATAACCATAACAAAAATTTCCAGAAAGTCTAACAAACACTGACTAAAGCTTCAAACTTTACCTAGAATTTGCAACACACCATCGAATGCACTCAACTCTACATGCAAACATAGAACACCCAACAAAAAAACACAAAGCAACAAAATTCCATGAAGTCTTGCAAGTACTAAAGCTTTAAAACTTGTCAAGAATTTCAAACACTACATCAAATGCACTTAATTCTACTCAACCATAGAACACTAAAAAATACTCAAAGCAACAAAATTTCAGAATGTGAGAAAAGAGAAAAAAAAAACTCACAATGCATTAGCATGCTGAATATCAGCCTCAAGAAGTTTAAGTGAGTCTTCATAAGAGGCAGACCTTGCAGAAATATCATAGTAATAATCCATCATCATAATTTTTTTCTCTCACACTTTCCTTTGCTTGAAAAACCAGTTTTTTTATTTTTATTTTTATAAATGCCAAGTTGAAGAAAGAAATGATCAACAAAGAACAAATGATGGAAGAAGAAAGTGAATTAAATAGAGTGGTTGGTCTCAACTCTGTAAAAATTTCTTGTTTGTTCAACAAAAATGGCCAACAAGGAAAGTTCTTTGGAGTATATTAACTATGGAAGGGTTTTTAAGTTGTTTAGATTATTATTATTATTCAAAGTAGTTGGACACAACCTGGTCATGAAAACTACCCATTAAACACTCCCAAAACATGAGAGAATTTCTTGTTGTTTTTTTAAAAAGATTGGATTTTTTTAACGGTTAAGATTCATATTTGACTTTTTGACTAGTTTCTTGAACCAGTTATTTTTTTCTTAACTACGCGGTATTTTAACCTTTGCTTCGCTCAGGATTAGTCCGAGATTAGCACTGCGATACAACTTCTGTCTCACGAGAATAACTCCATTCAGATTCAAATATGAGAAACATACTCCGTTGAACCTCATAAAAGGCTAAATTGACAACTCAAACAATAATTCTTAATTATTGAATCAGTTATTATTAGTGGCTAAGCGGGTGTAGAAGGAAAAAAAAAAATCAAACCGGAATCGTTTTATTTTTTAAAGGAAAAATGAACATGTGCCGTCGAACCGGATCCGGTCAATTTCGACTTGTCGAATCCAAAACCTGTTCCAATTTCGAACCGATTTTCATGTCTAAGTGTGTGCTTACTTCATCTAGTGAATGACCAGTTTTCACCTTAATTCCCATACACAAAACCAAAAGAGTAATCTAAAACATGTGAATGTTACAGTCCTTGTATCTTCAGCTAAGCAAAATGTATGAAAAGATTACTAGGGTTTGGTTCTGAGAGTGGGCAACTGGACATACATACTAATACCATATTAAAAGGAGAGAGAAAGAGATCGAAACAACGAACATATATGCATAGATTAACATAACGCAGAATAAAATTTGATCAGTTTGAGGGATGCCAAGGATCCTTAATTGTTCTGACATCTGACCAAAATTTAATTAAGTTTCTGGAATAGCTAGGGGGCGGAAAATGATGCAATGCAAATCTCAGGCTGTCTTGAAGAGCAGACAGAAATGGAGGAACAAGGCAAAGCTTGAAACTGTTTAATATACAGAGGAGTATTATTTAAAGGGCACTAGATTTGACTTTTGAGTCTTTGGCTGCCATTAAGAGTTGCAGACTCCAACCACCTTAACGACAAGAGAGGCAATTTGCAATTAATAAGTGTTGCAAAAACTGTATAGCCAGTTGCAATAACTGGTGTACCGGGTCATCAAACACAACTGTGACTGTTATCTCAGATTTTGTCCTGTTCTTGCCACAGATCCATAAATTATTAAAATTATTTGATGCATATAGAAAACATATAAGTAGGTACAACACGACATGAGAAAAACTATAAGAGAAAGAACGGAAGAGAACGACCGCTCCTTATACTCCCGATTACTTCTGTCCCTGACACAATCTGCAGCAGAAAGTTGGTTCTGTTCTGGTGCCACCATATTTCTCATCTTGGTGATCCACCTAAACAACCTCGCAATCTGGTCATACAAGCTTAGGAGAAATGTAGAGTCCAATGCCACCAATAATACCAATTGAGACAGAGGCATCAAAAGCTAGTTAGAAAAGCAGGAATATCAACCAACCTAACTAGATTAATCTACTTCGAGTCTAACTCAAGAGTTTAAGAAAAAACTTAAAGGAGGTCCTAGTCAAGCACTGCCATAGTTCAAAGCTTGGAAATTCAGGAATGTTGTAGAATCTGACTGCTTTGTGTAGTACTGTTGATTTCTGACTCGATAATACAATTATTATTTATACAATTATGACAAAATTCGAATAATGTGAATTATATTTTTGTAATGGTTATCAGTTTTTAGTAATGTCTATCACGTTTCTTGTTGGTATAGTTAGATTCAAACTGAGTGCTTACTTATGGGGTTTATCACTCCGAATTAAATTCTAACTAATTTAATGAAATGAACCATTATTTATGCGAAAGAAAAAACTATTAAAGTTAGAATGTAAGATTTTATCAAACAAAAGTAATTTCCCTTAATCTATTTATTAAGGGCATATGAGGCATATATATACCGAAAAAAGTAGTAGAAAGACCGCATGCATTTCCTTTCAGTATTTCCGATAATACCATCCCTTTTATCATATTTCTTCGGCAATACCGTGTCTCTTTATCGTATCTCTTCCTCTTGTACGCAAAAATTTCTGGATTTATCGTGCATAATTTGCAACATGTTATATTTCGTCGTTTATGTTCGAGTCTTTCCTTGTTCGTGGATTGGTGTTTATGAAAATATATGTTTCTTGTTCGTGTGCATGCACAGCATTAGGCCAGGTGAGGTGATCATATATCAGACAAGTCGTCTTCATGCAAATAAGAGGTCAATAACTTTAGAAAAGACTTCAGCTTATCTCTCATTTCATAATTATAAAGATAAAATTACCTTTTAGTTTTAATATAACGTCTCATCTAAAGTAGTATAGAAACCCTTCGTATGGTTCAACATATAAAAAATAATTGCATTTTTTGTGCCAAATTTTCTCAAATAGCAGAAAGCCAGAAGTTGCATAATAAGAGTTCTTGCCCCATAGGTGCTGAGAAAGAAACTTCAGCTATTGGATAGCTGTTAACTTATTCTTCTTCTTCCCTCTCTTTCTTGAGCTAGATTCAGCCTCTTCTGCTTCTTCTGCCTTTTGTTCTGCCTCTAATATTGCCAACTGCAAAGTTTCAAAATAAAAAGCTTTGAATTAATATGAATTAAGTGTAAAATTTTTGCGTCAATGTTCCGGTAAACTACTTGAAAGGAGGAAATAATCACCTCATCGAGAATTGGTTTAAGCTCCCTGTATCGTGTTTCAGCAAGATCAAAACCGTCTTTACGCAGTTCCTGCGATGTACATTTATGAGATTTTGATTAAGCCTGGTTTGTGTGAGGAGACTACTATATGTCGAAGATATAAGTACAGAGAAAATAGGCATCCGCGAGTTAAAAAAAACAGACCTTGCCGGTATGCTGAGTGTGTTCATGAGCGGCCATTTGCCAGTACATATTTGTGCGCTTATAGAAATCTCTCAAAGATTCTCCAGGCTTCACATGAAACAAATAAGCAAC
>CANYCX011296681.1:0-14212 GCA_948193385.1 Breynia disticha f. nivosa
TCTTCTATCAGAGATAGCTGTTGTCAGGGTTTGAGCTCCATACATCTGTTTTGTGTGCTTTGATTTTTGAGATTGTACATATTTGTACATATTTTGTAAATATTCATATTTTGAGTTTGAAATGTTTTCAAACTTAATTTCATTTTCGGTGTAAAATATTTTACGATATGGATAGTTTGTTTATAAAATGAATATTTCATTTTCTCTCTCCTCTGTTTTCACTCTGATTTGTTATTATTATTAAAAAATATGGTTTATCAGGTTAAAAGGATTTTAAAAAATGAGCTTCACACTAATTAAGACATCTCTCCTTATATTTGGATTTAGGATAAGACATTATCTATTCAAGTATTAATGGATAATCCTTTTTCCTAAAGTTTCCAAATTTATTTTCCTTATGAATTTAATTCAAATTAAATTATAGAAAAATAATGTGCATATTTTTTATTATATTTTACATTATAGCCTTATTAAAATTGTAACGACAAAAAAATTTAATGAAAATATTCCAAAAAAATATGAAAACAATTAGGCCAAATGGCCTGGGGAACGGCCTAGCCAAACTGTTCCCCAAACCATTTCAGTTGTACATAGAAAGTGAATTTTTACAGACAGAAGCCTAGAATTACCTGGCAAAAGATTTGGGTAGACCGTTCGCCAAACCGTTCAATTTGGCAGGAATTCAAAAATAAATGTGTATTTCTATGACAGAAGATAGAGAGAGTGTTACATTTACAACCCAAAGTTTCCAGCTGACCTCTCCTCATTCCCAAACCTTAAAAACAGCATTCCAACCCTTCCAAACCTCAAATCTTTCCTTTCGACACCTAAGGATTCATAACTTTCACGGAGGAAACATAATCTAGATGAGTCTTAGGGTTTAGGGCAATTTTTAGCAAGGTAAGCTCCTAATCTAGATGGAATTTTTGTGTAATACTGTGGGTTTTATGTAGGGTTTTGCGAGGTTTGTATGGATAATCTTGAAGGTGTACATATTTAACTCGTATTGTGATTTTGTAGGAGATTTGAGATTTTAGGGTTTGAGTAATTTGGGGATTTTGAGGAATAAGCATTAGAATGTGAAATTGAGCTAGAATATGTGTTTAATAAGCAAAATGTGGTTCGATTTGTGTAGGAGGTTGTGTTCAAGACCTGGAGCAGAGTTAAACTAAGAGCCGACTTCGCATATCTCAAGGTAAGTGCACCGATTCACACTTACCATTGTATGTCTTACTTCTGTATGGTTAAATATACTTGGATTGATTTCACATGTGTTGAAATGCTAGATAGAGTGTCTTAAAAATGGACTTGGATGGTATGTTTTGTGTTGATTGATTGTTGTTATGGGTTATGTTTGGTTGTGCGTGGTTGAATTAATGATCAATTTTGTTGGAAAATATGCCTGATGTGTGATGTGTTGTTATTTACTGAGGTATATAAGTTGAATGTGATATGGTATTGATTTTGTTATAGAAATGGGGATGATGAAAAGTTGTATGGAAAGTGTGTAAAGAGATGGAATTGGTATGTGGTTTATGTGTGAATTGTGTAATGGTCATAAGTATGTGAATGTGACTTAATGGCATAACTTGTGCTATGTTCTTGATTATGGTAATGTGGTTGATTATGGATTGGGAAATGGTTACATTTCATTTGCAAATGTCATGTGGACATATCATGGGCATCATCTTATGTTCATGAAATAGGTATTGCCAAATTGAGCGAAAGTTCACCATTAAGAGGTATTGCCAACTCGAGTGTAAGCTCAATAATGAAGGGGTACTGCCAATTCGAGCAAAAGCTCACCATTAAAGGGTATTGCCAATTCGATCAAAAGCTCAACAATTAAGGGGTATTGCCAACTAGAGCGAAAGCTCAACATTAAAGGGGAATTGCCAATATACGAGAGTGGATTCTCTCATGTGCACAATAAATAAAGACCCCAATGCATGTATTTGTATGATTGCATTGACATTCATAGTGTATACATTCACATTTAAGTATTTGGTGGGGTTTGGATATGAAATGGAGTATGTGTGTGGAGGTGTATTATTTGGATTAATGTTTTGTGATGTGGTGAAGTATGTACTAAGGTGAGTATGGATTATGAATAATTGCTTAAAATGTATATGGAATGAACATGTCAGATATGTGAGTAATTTAAGGAGATGCAGAATTAACTTGAAGTATGATTGTGATTGATGTGAGGAATTTGTAATAGAAATGCTTGATTGTTGAGTGGAATTTGTGATTGAAGTGATTGATGTTTTGTAAGTGATTTAGAGTGAAATATGATGTGTTTTAAGGTTGTTATTAAGTGTGGTTTGTTGAGGGAAATGTCTATGGTTTATGTTTGAGTTGGTATGAAATGTTAAGTGTGAATGTGGTTGTTTTGCTGAACACAGTAGGTCAGAACGGGCTGGGGAACGACATGTGCAAATCATTCCCCAAGTCGTTCTATTCCCAGAGTCATTCCAGAAGGGTGGAACAGCCAGGAGAACGGCTTGTGAAGGTCATTCCCTAGGCCATTCCCATACAATTGCGAGCTTAAAAATGTATATGTTTAGGGGAAAACACATCACATGTATACGGGCTAGTCTTTGTTTGAATTTTTTCAAACTACTTGCTTCTGCTTGTAAATGATGATTTTGTATTTTGAATGATGTGTCAGTGTTTATAAAAAAAAGAATTGATTTTATATTATTTCTTATATATGCTAATTTATTTTGAAAATATGTTTAAAAATTTTGAGCTCCACTCTTGTTAGATTAAAATGAATGGCTATATATAATGCGAATGATAATGTGTATATGAGTGTTTATCTCTAATCATGAATGCGTACGAAATGCAAATACAAAATGATATGTGTTTGAATATGTTTAATAAGAAATGAAATGGAAACGACAAGATATGTGCGTACTAAAATGGAAATGATATGTGAAAAATGTGAAATGTATATGGAATCGTATTTAAGATTCAAAAGGAAAACAGGTACGCAAAATGAAAAGGCATGCAAAAGAGGTACGTGAACGTGTTTATGGTTTTTGATATGACATGATATATGTGATATGTGATGTGAGATATGTGATAAGGAAAGGTAATTGAAAGGTGATAAATGATCGATCATTCGGAGACGAGAGTAGGGAGACGAAAGTTAGGTCCACATGAAAAGGAGATGGAAAAGTATTTTCAAAAACTAATAGGGAGAAGGAAGTGAGGAATTTATTATGAATGAGAGCATACAACCAATGTTTGTATGATTCAAAATGAAAATGAGTTAAAAGTGAAAGGAGAAATGATGTTGTACTAGAGTTACTATCTAGATGATATATTTTGACTGATATATGATTGACATATGTTATTTGATGATGGTGTTTATATATAAAATAAGTGTTTGATAAGGTTTGATTTCTGTATAAGTGTTTTAGGATGGAAACAGGTTGATTACAGGTTGATATTAAGTTGCAGACATTCAACACGAGCCGTGCCTAGTTAACACGATGGGCGTGTTGAATGATCTGGAAAATTAATTGATCAACACGAGGTCGTGCCCATGGGGTGTTGATCAATGCTATATTGCGCTCATATGGAACCCAGTCAGCAGGATGGTCAACACAGGTCGTGCTCTTGCACTGCTAGCCCGTGCTGAGCTTCTGTTTTATTGATAATGAATCTGTTTAAATCTGTTTTGTCCTGTAATTACATGTGGGTGTTAACCAATAAGAGTAAGGTGAATAGGAACAAATATGTTAATGATTATATGCGATTTAAATGAGTAATTAAGATTAATTATAAGGTAATTAAAAGAGGAAAATGATAGGATGTTTTAGTATAGACCAATGGGGCCTGTTTGGAGGTCTAATTTTAAAGGTAAAGGAGTATCACAACCAATAGCTCTACCTCAGACTCATGTCTATGAATCCTACGTGATGATGCTGCTCTAATATCGACATCATTATTGTTATCCTTTCTATCTATGGTAATAATGCATATGCTTTAATTGACCCAGGATCCATATGTTTGTTTGTCATCTATGAATTTATTTTGAGCATAGACCAATTAAATGAGGAAACTATGTTTTCAAATTGATAAGGGAATGAAGGGAGATAGAAAATTGTTAATGGTGGGTGAGAAGAAGATAATTCCATCCTGCCTTATATTTGCAGTTATGACAGCAAAATTGAAGAGGGAAGGATGTGAAACATCCTTAGCTAGTGAGACAAACTTAGAAATTTGTAGTCCGAGGTTGATGGGTGTGGAAGTGGGGAGTGAGTTTCCCGAAGTCCTCCTAAAAGATTTATTGAGAATACTGCCATAAAGACAAGTGGTTTGAGATCGAGACTGTGCCTGGAGAGGTGCCAGTATCAAAAGCACTTTACACGGGACCATGTTTGTCCCATATAACTAGAGTTTAATTTGGCAATAGTCCGACACGGGGGCATGATACTTTACATAACTAGTATATAGATTATATAGTGGGCATATAAAAAGGTCACGAAGGTCGTGTGCATTGTAAATGACCAAAAACGCAGGAGGCACGACCGTGTAGCACCTAACCTTATACAGAATAAATAATTAACCATGGAAATGCCGAAAGGATTGGTTATACACTCAAAGAAAGTTAACAAGGTGCTGGAAATAATGATTCTAAATAGATACCTTAGGGAATTGTACTAAATGCATAATATACTAAAATAATGTACTTTAACATAAGAAATGAGAGTTTATATAGTTAGGCAAATGTATTGACATGTATGCTTACTAAGTTATAAACTCACCTGTTGTGTTTGTTTGTTGTAAAATGTCGCGGAACGTTGAGAAGATTGTTGTGAACTATGAGTAGTGATCCACAACTATGGTTTGATACTCCAGTTAGTAAGGTCGGCATTGATCCTTATATTTTGTTATTCAAATATTTTGCTAAATTGTCTATCCTAGATAGTTGAACGTTTTGTATAAAACTTGCAGCAATGTTTTACCATGTTCGGCATGTGGAAGTTATTACATAATTTCCATGCATTTTCTAAATAATTATTTTATTAATATCATGTTTTAAATGTTGTAAAACCTTGACACCTAAATTAGTTTTATGTTTTGATTTTTGCAAAAAAATTATATTAGTTTTTTGTTAAAAAGAATATAAGTTATTTAAAAATTGAATTTGGGAGTGACAATGTATCTATGCTCTCTTATACGTTATAATTGGCAAAATATGGTCATCTTATGAATAAACATACTAATATTAATTTATTGTCATTTTTAAGACCGATATTTGACTAATGAAATTTATCATGAAACACTCTTTTTCGATAATTTGAACATAGTCATCAATTTTAAATATTTTATTAGTTCATTATACATAAATATAAAGATAAATAAAATATAATATCTCATTTTTATTATCTTAAATAATAAAATTTAAAATATTATATATTGGGCGAGAATATGAGGAAACCGTGGAATATATTAAAGCATTACATCATTTTTTCTAAGCCTCCTCAATGACCACTTAGATCAAAACCTTGGCACCAAAATCCCATCACTCGCTAAAGGGGGTATGAATTGGAAATCACAACCAGGTTGCTCATCAGCAATTGTTCTCGAATAAAAACACGAAAATCCCATTTCTTTTTACGAAACGAGAAAAATCTTACGACTAAAAAGAAAGACGAAAACCGGGGCATAGTAGAGAGTACAGTAGAGCATTGTAACAAACAAGTAGACCTACTTCTACTCAAACTATATACGCAATCTTTAACGTATATACTTTGTGAATCAGCAACACTCCACCGTCTTAACTTTTTCTCTTGACATACACCCTCAGCTGTCTTGTTACCAACCTTCCTTTCGGCTTCTCTTTTATCTCATAGGAACCATCTACCCTTTTTATTTATTTTTTCCAGTTTCTTCTTTCAATTCCTTTCATAATTGTTTAATCTTTTATGCTATCTCCTACTTCTTTGATGGTATGTAATGGGTTTTGTTAGGACTAGTTAAGAAGGTTAGTTTTGGTTCTTTGTTTCTCTTTGTTTGTGTTGTTGATGGTTCATTTGATAAGGGTTATTTTTATGTGGGTGCTACTTTTTCATGGTGTTTTGTGTTTTTTATGGTAATTTTTTATATGGGTTTCTGTGCTTTAGGTGTATTATGATCATGTTGTCATTATGAGTGGTTGGATTTGTCAATTGTGTGGCAGTTTCAAGTTATAATATTTCAGATGCTTTTTATGCATTGAAATATTTCAACTTTGGGTAACCTTTTGTTTCTGCCTTTACATAGTTTTTCATCAAGTACTTAACTCTATAAATGAGCTTTAATCTTTTCTGTTTGTGGTACATTCAGTCATGAGATGTCCCTGAAGCTGATAGCTTCACGGTTGGGGGTGATTTTTGGTGTTTGTCTAATCGAAGATAATTATTTGCTAGTTGGGACTGGATTTGTTTTATGCATTTTAGTCTTTGCTTGAATTTGAATGGTGGCATCAAAATTGAATTTTGAGGGCATTTATCTGAAGTTGCATTGTCTTTAACTTAGGAATTGCGTTATTTTTTTAAATCAGCTTTCAGTGTGGCATGAACCAGGCATCCTTGTGGGATTTGGAAAAAAGAACATATATGAATGCTGATTATAAGTTTTGAAATTTTAGTAGTATAGGGTTTTTCAAGTACGAATGACAACATAACTTGTAGAAAACTGTCTCTTCTGATTTCTTGAGGTTGATAATAATTATTATTATAGCTTACCATTGACGTTGGTTTGTGAATCAATTTTTTCAAGTTTGAATTTCAGACTTCTTGAAAAACTTGGGAACTCTTTTTTTGGATGTGCTTTTATCAAGATAAAATAAGTCTCTTTCACGAATTTTTTAGCTATTCAATTTAGTAAATCTTAATGTAGTGACTTAAGATTTAAGAACAATGTTGGAGATAGCAATAATATACAACTGCGATACTTACTTTAGTTCCACAAATTTTTTTTGTGTAATTTTCTTAAACTTTTCATGATCCTTTCATTATCAGGTTTTATGTCATCTTCCAGTCTGATAAAGATAAAGGCCCATTTTCGCATGGAAAAGAATGCTAGATTTGCAAGTTGCAGTTCGACGATCACAGAGAATTAGAAATAACAAAAAGAATTCTTGCTTTGTTTCCACTGCTCAGCGTGGTTCTTGTAGAGGTAGACATGATTAAAAAATCCACCTTCTTGCAATCACTTTTATTGTGCCATTGAATTTGACTTCCTCCATTCTTCTGCAGCTCCTGGAAAAGGTAGAAGCTGTAGACAGACAAACCAAGATCAAAATGCTAAGATTTTAGGTGCGGGGGTGCACGACCGCGGCCAAGAAGGTTTGGCCTTGCCAGGAACTCAGGCAATTGAGAAAAGTGCTGAAAAAATGGTTGCTGGCGAGGAAGAAAGCACAAGTTTAGTTCCTGAGAGGGTATTTTTTTTTACGTTTGAGATTTCAGGCTTCAAATTATGTTTGGCTTGTTAGATTCTTCCTTCTTATGATCAATTTGTATAATGACTTGACTGTAAATGCTTGCTGATAAACATGGCATAATTGAAATCTGTCATAACCTGTCGAATTAAGTTCATCATCCAAGCCTACCTTTTCTACTGCAAAGTTGTTCAATTAGAAGTGCTCTGTATGCAATTCAACGGATTCCATTCTGATACTTTAAAAATGTTTTCAACTTGTTTTTAAATGGATAAACGATACCTTTAAATTTCATAAAAACTGAAAGGCACGTATATTTGCATTATAAGATCTTATTGGACATCAAATCTCTCTGAGAATGCCTGGCCAATGTAATATATATGCTATTGATTCTGACATGTATTATGCATTTACTGTTTCTTCTGTTTCAGATACAACTTGGCACTTCCCCTGTGTACATGGTGGAGAGAAAACTCGGAAAAGGGGGCTTTGGCCAAGTTTATGTTGGAAGAAGAATTTCTGGGGGTAGAGGTCGTACTGGGCCAGATGCTGATGAGGTATTTTTTTTTCCCATGTGCCTTAAGTAAAATTATGCTCAATTTCTTGGAAAAACTATCTTATGATTTTTCTTCGACAATTTTGTAGGTTGCTTTGAAGTTTGAGCATCGCAAGAGTAAAGGATGTAGTTCTGGCCCTCCGTATGAATGGCAAGTTTATAGGTAAGCATGATTTCATTATTAATGCTATTTGAACATTTTGTTCTGTCTCTCTTGCCCTCTCTCTTGATGAATCTCTCTGTGCACACTCTTATAAAGCACATTAAATGGCTGCTATGGGCTTCCCCTTGTACATTACAAAGGTCAACAAGGAGACTACTATATCCTGGTGAGTCCCTATCTCATTTAATTTCAGTTTTATGTCTTTAGATTTCCAAGATGTCCTTTTGGATTCTTCCCATGCCTTGCTTTTTGATTCTGCATTTGGAGTTCGCCATTTCAGGTTATGGACATACTTGGACCTAGTTTGTGGGATGTTTGGAACACTAACAACCAAATGTACGATAAACTGTAGTATTTCTTCTTTATCTGTTCCACTGTTTTCAAGATCTCATTTCGACATGGTTTTTTTGGTTCTCGTACAGGCTGTCAGAGCAGATGGTTGCTTGTATAGCTATTGAGGCTATTTCAATTCTAGAGCAGCTCCACTTGAAAGGGTATTCTAAATGGCATTCTCTGGACTCATGATACGTGTGGTTTGCTTCATCTTTTACTTTTGCTATATCCAACTGTCTTTTGAATTCTATCTCAGTTTTGTGCATGGAGATGTTAAGCCAGAAAACTTTTTGCTTGGTCAGCCTGGAACTCCTAATGAAAAGAAATTATATTTAGTTGACCTCGGTTTGGGTATGTCTTTGTATGAACCAATTTTGAAGTAATGTTTTTGTGGTATTTCATTATACCTAATTGCCTACATTTTTTTTTTATCATAGCTGATGGAAAAATGTTTACCACTGTTGTCTGGATTTCAGCTTCTAGGTGGAAGGATGCAACCTCTGGTCGCCATGTCAACTACGACCAAAAGCCTGATGTTTTCAGGTTATAACTTTGTATCTTTAATGTTTGGACACTGAAAATAATATGTGCCATGATCAGGGAAATAGTTTTAGTCTCACTATGGTCACATGCTTGATCTATTATGTTTATTGTGATGCATTTCGTGGCTCAGTCTCTTCTTCAAATCAAATTTTCTTTTTTTGTTTGTTGATAGGGGAACTGTACGCTATGCTAGTGTACATGCTCATTTGGGAAGAACAGGGAGCCGAAGAGATGACCTAGAGTCCTTGGCTTATACATTAATATTCCTTCTTAAAGGAAAGCTTCCTTGGCAAGGTTATGCGGTAAGTTTCTCTTTTTTAACCAAAATTATACGTACTTGACTTTTCTTGTTCCTTTCTGTTAACCAAAATTATACGTTACTCTCTTCTCTCAATCTGCAGGGTGAAAACAAAGGATTTCTTGTTTGTAAGAAGAAAATGGCAACTTCTTCTGAGATGCTTTGCTTATTGTGCCCTCCACCATTTCAACAATTTCTTGAGATGGTAACTAATATGAAATTTGACGAGGAACCAGATTACCCAAAACTCATTGCCCTTTTCAACAACAGCATTGGCTCTGTTGCTGCTTTACGCCCTGTCCTAACTGATGGAGCTATTAAGGTTGTCACCCACTGGGTTATGTCGATTTATTATGTTTATTAGCTATGTAAACTTTCATTGATGATTTTTGTGCATCAAAGGTGGTAAGTCAGAAGCGAGGGAGGTCACTAGTCGACTTTGATGATGGTGGGCAACCTAAGAAGAAAACTAGACTGGGTACACCAGCTACACAGTGGATTTCTGTTTACAATTCTAGAGCATCGATGAAGCAGAGGTAAGCAATATTTACTTCATCAGATTCACTTTTCAATCCCTCCTCCCATCAACCTTTACTGATTAAAGTTGCTGCTTTTGCAACTAAAATTCTGGCTTCTGTTGATCAGTAGCTTCATCTAGTCAAAATTGTAATATTGATTTGCTGGATTAAGATATTTGCCTTACTAATGGAAATATCAAATACGGACTCTGCTGGTGTCCCTCTGAGTCACCTGTTTCTGCTTACATTGCATTTGATTCTTGTATCATCAATTGGTCTCTTCTTGCAGGTATCATTACAATGTCATGGACGGAAGAATTGGTCAGCATGTAGATAAAGGAAGGGAGGATGGCTTGTATATTAGTTGTGTAGCTTCATCTGCAAATTTGTGGGCTGTTGTTATGGATGCAGGAACAGGGTTCACATCCCAGATTTATGAATTATCGCCCATATTCTTGCATAAGGTTGGTTCTACTGGAATTCTTTGTACACATTTTCAGGTACTTTTATTCAGTCGTCCACTAACTTGTCAACTTATAATTTTGTTAGGAGTGGATAATGGAGAAGTGGGAGAAAAATTACTATATCACTTCAATTGCTGGGACAAGCAGCGGAAATTCAATGGTGGTTATGTCAAAAGGTAGAAAAACATGATGCAAGTATTCCTATTTTGCCTTCAATTGCTTAAAACTTTTTTTTTACTCTAACCTACCTTTTTCTGTTCTACTAAAAGAAGTCATAGATTTATTTTTTTCATGATGTTAGTTATGATTTTACTATCCTTAACTTATTGGGGGAATATTTGATGATTGCGCAATTTGGAGTTTAGTCCAAATGTTCTGTAGATTTTTTTTGTTGGTAGTCGAAAAGTGCTTTACATAGCCATGGTCTTCCTGCTGCACAAATCCTCCGCACTAATTGTTTTGGGAACACGGACCATAGTTTAATGCTTGTAGCATTATACAGTCCCAAAGAATTACAAAGTGGTAATTTTTGAATTCAATGTTCAACTAATATTTTCCTTTTGTCATCTTACATCATTTAAGGGATGCAATATACTCAACAATCTTACAAAGTAAGCGATGTATTTCCTTTCAAATGGATAAACAAAAAATGGAAAGAGGGGTTTGCTGTTACTTCAATGACTACAGCAGGTAACAAATGGGGAATAGTCATGTCCAGAAATGCTGGTTATCCCAATCAGGTTGTTTTCTTTTCCATTTATGTATTGTCAGAAAAAATTACTTCATTATTTTTCTTAACGCAACTCTGGCTATCAGGTCGTCGAACTTGATTTCCTTTATCCTAGTGAGGGCATTCACAGAAGGTGGGAGGGTGGTTATAGGATTACCTCCACTGCTGCAACAGCTGACCAAGCTGCATTTGTTCTAAGTGCTCCCAAAAGGAAATCACAAGATGTTGCTCAAGAAACATTGCGGACATCTGTATTTCCTAGTACTCATGTTAAGGTAAACAAAGTTTGGTGCTATTAGTAGATTGTAAATCTCAATCTACAACCATGATTGCTATGTGATATTTATGTTGATTGCATATTGTTTGCTTGGATTATGCAACTGTTATACTGATTAAATCTAAATAAAGTTTAACATGCTTATCAACAATAATTGCTTCTTTTCATTTTGCCAATAATGATCATTAGCATATGATGCAATACTCCCTTATCTATTGTGCATCCAAATCCGCCAATGGTGCTTGTTTTCCCTCCTACTTTGGTGCCAATAGTAGTGAATGCTTTTCCACGTGTGTTATAGGACAAATGGGCGAAGAATCTCTATATTGCATCCATCTGCTATGGGAGAACTGTATCTTGAAGTCCTAGTATTGGAAGTAGAATGGAAGGACAGTTGCAATTATGAAGCAGGTACATAATTTTCTTCTTGCAAATGTGTTTTCAATGATTTTTTATAATGGTTTTGAGCATTCATTTGTGATAAATTGATGAGCTTTTGTTGATTTAGTTGCCTGTGAGGGATCTTCATTTTATCTTTTCTTGATTGAATTATTGCAATCTAATTCTTTTTATAGCTCATTGTTATGATTTGTCCTTGATATATTATTTCAGTCATGAAATTTTCTTTCATTATATATAGTTGTATCTTTTTTTTATTTTATTTTAATAGAGGAGTGAACCCTGGATCTTGGGATTTTACTAGACGCATGTGGTCCAAATACTTGATGTAATCTTGTGTTGCATCATATGCAGACTTGTATCACTTTCGATATCATTCAAAATATTTTTTGTTTCTTTGGACTGAATCGATTGCTATTTGGTTCATGTATGTTTTGCTCCTCTCGGCGTGTTCTTTTGATATATAGTTTGATTTGATAGACACTAAAACTTGCGGTACTGTATGATGTAAGAATCGGTTCGGTGTTATAGAATGGTGCACTGGTTTCTGAATATGGTGCCTTTTTGGTGAATTATATACGAAGTTGTATCTTGGATTTGCATGACTAATGACCATTATCATTAGTTTCTCCTGATGTGAACCTATTTCTTCTAGAAAGATTCCTACGTAAGTTAATGATTGTGGAGAGCTCCGCTTTTATTTGCTATTATCGATAAGGCCTGCATATTATATTACCATTCAACTTTTTGAGACATGCCGTGATTTTGATTCAATTTGACTGAAAACACAATTGTTGCTGTTGTACTGTATCAGTGCTCAGAAGTGTTCTTTGGTGACTTATCCTGTCACCATAGTGCTTTTGCTTGGGAAGATATACCTTCTTGTTAAGATTCTGAGCTTTCAAGTTTCTGTTAATTACAGGTTGTAATATCCATTTGCTAAACCATTTGGAAGATACCAAGTATTCGTATTATGATTTTGAATGTTTTGGTGGCGGAGTATTCCCGAGGGAGTATTTGGACATCTTTTGGTGACTATTGGAGATCTGATGCAATGGCCATTGATGGTTTACACTGGAGAACTTGGGACAACCAATTTGTGAAGAAGATATTGGAGTGAGAGGCTTCTGATTATTAAAGCTGAAGATTCTGTTTCGGTAAAGCGAAAATACAATGAGAAAGGGCAGAGAAAATGATTAACTCAATGGAAGATGAGTATTCATTCTAATATGGTATTTACAAATACAGAAAATGAGTAACACTTCCTTGGTATTTATTATTTCCCATAAATTGATATCTCATTACAACTTATTTATATTGATTTTATTGTCGACCAGATGTGTTCTTGTATGCCTTCCCCTGTTTTCCTCTGAATATCTGAAGTTATTTTCTTCTAGGGTTTGGTCGGTTCGGTTCAAATCGAACCGAAATACCAGTAAACCGAACAAACCAAAGTATTTGTGCAATTCGAACAAGTTGAACTGGATTTTAGTTTGGTTTTTAACTTAACCGAAGTCGTCAGTTTGTTTGATCTGTTCGGTTTACAGAAAAATTTTTCTTTTGTTTATTTTTTGAGTTTCTTTTATTTATTTAAAGTATTTAGCTATCTTTTTATTTAAGTGCAATTTACTCATTCTATTTTAAGTCTAAATTAATATAAAGCTAAAATTTAAATAAAAATTTAATTAATAATTCAAATAAAATAAATTAATATATTTAAAATATATATTTTTAATTTTTTTTTAAAATTTCGGTTTGTTTGGTTTATTTAGTTTTCAAAAATCAAAATTGAAACCGAACCGAATAAACCAAACAAACCAAATAATAACCGAATAAATCAATAAATCGAACAAACTAAATTGAAAAAATTAAATTCACTTCAGTTCGATTCGATTATGTGCACCTGTACTTTCTTCTCTTAGATATTTTTTTGATTTTGAAGGAGACTAGGTATTGCAATTATCTTTCAACATTCGCGATGGTCTCCTTAATTTTTAACTATTGTTTCCTGCCTTTTTTTAGTTCTTTAAAACTATTAAACTGGTATATTTGAGATAATTTTTTAAATTTATTTGACATTTTATCAATACACGAGAAAATATATTAAGCGTAACAATTTTTTTTGTTGGTGAATCAGAATAATTTTGAGGAATCAACAAGGAAATAATAAGATTGTAATAGATTCAATACAAATCGTTGTTGATGGTTGGTCTATTTTTAAATACAAACATCAATTGAATGTATGTGTTTTGCGACTTCTGTTGGGTTTTCTGACCTGCTCTAATATCTATGGCAGCGGAAATACACTTAAAACACGTCAAGGCAGCCCAAGATTCACAAAAAAAATCGTGCATAATACATATAAACACAAGGGTGACTACTAGGTGATGTAAACATCGAATCTTTGTTGAAAAGAACGTACCTTTCTTCTTTTCTTTCTAGGCCGTGGGAGTTCTTTGCCAAGAACAGTTAACTACCGTCTCAGAATACTCT
>CANYCX011296903.1:0-13584 GCA_948193385.1 Breynia disticha f. nivosa
ACAACAACCTTGTATTTTACATCTTTGTTTTAGTAGTATCACACAGGGTTGTTCCTATGAGACACTGTCATGTTAACTAGTTGTATACACTGATCGTGTGAGTTTAATACACCCTGTTAAACAATTAAAATAGAGATTTCCTATAGTATGTTTGTGTTAAGCAACAGATTGGGTTTTTAGAGGCATAACTGTCGATTTTGGAGGCACAAAGTTGGGGGATTCAAAAGGAAAAATTAGGGATTTCAGGAAAAGGAGTTATTTTCACACACAACTTCATAGAGAGGACAGAAGATAGAAGAAGGGAGATAAACATTGGAGGGAAGAAATCATTCATCTGAGCTTTCTCATCTCTTTTATTCAATTTTTGTACATTTCCCTTCCTTAGTTATTAATTTTGAATAGTTCCAATCTAGTTTCAACCACTCTAGAATTTCTTAGCTTCAATTATTAAAATTTTCACTTTCACAATCTATGATTTGTTGGGGCTTTTATTGGTTTTGGATTTTTTTTGATACAAATGATGATTTATTATAGTTTAAATTTTTATTCATTCTCTTTTGTTTTCTTGCGAAGCTCAAATTTAAAACCATAAATCCCGAGTTTTTGTAAAATTTTGTAAATACATAATCTAAGAGAGAGAAAGATAGATACTTTCTTTTATAAACAACCCCTCGGCCAAAAATATTTATATACACACGCAGAAGCAAACTAGTTTGAAAACCAATCCAAATTACATATATACAATCTAAAAGCTAAAATACAAATCCCAGAGCCGAACCTTAGTCGTATATCGCTCTATATCTCTGATCACCACAAATCTGCTCTAAAATCAGCTACCTACGATCTGCACATCATTCAAACATCCAAGTCATAAGTATACAATTATACTCACTAAGTAACCCACAAAAATAATCGAATAAATGAAGTGCATTGAAACATCACGAGGTCGTGCCATATGAACATGGGCTTGCTCATATTTATTTTCCCAGTTGACACGTCATGCCAACTCAATAAGAGCCATGCTCAATCATTGCATTTTCAGGTGACACGACGGCATGCCCATCGTCTTAGCCATACTACCCAGCTGCACGAGAGCGTGCTGGTCAGCACGTGGGCGTGCTGAGCTACAGATGTAATCATTTACAATACTATTTTCTTGTTCTTTCAGTATTAGTTATGCGCTTTAAGTCATATACATTTTTAGTATATCAGGAACATCATATATACACTAATAACAGCATACCAACTCAGCTAAGAGTCAGATCAGAATAAACCATAATATACTCATTTACAAACCATATCAATCATACAAGCTCATCACCCTACTTCACGTCATTCTTTCATTCCAGCATTCACAAAACAATAAGCACAAATCACATGCTAATCATGAATGCCATAATCGACCATGAAAGCCAAAACTTCATAATCAATCGTAAAGGGCCACGACCTCATAGGGCCACATAATCGACCTCAAAGGGCCACGACCTCAAAGGCCATAATAGCATGCGCACACAAGCAATTCATATGCTCAACATATGGCTCCAGCAATTCTCATGCTCATCACATCAACTCACTATCGATAAAATATCAATATGGCATACAACAACACAAGCGTTCTAAATTCATCGCATAATATCAATATGCTCTCTTAATTAAATCATACTCATAACAAATCCTCAAACAAGAAATAAATCATGCTTATAAAGTTCATTAGAACCATCATTATGGTACTCTTTCCTTAATTCATTTTTAAACTTTTAATGTTTATTATTAAGTTATGGTTAAGGAAAATACCAAAATGTTCTAACACTTATAATTATGGTATCGTAAGTATAAGAACTACTTACAAGTAAGTGGAAAACCACTTACCTCGAATAATGTGCAAGTCGCACTGCACCGACGCTAACTAATCGCAATCAACGTCTCGGCTAGACCCTCCTTATATGATCTTGGGAGTGATTTGTGTGCAAGAATTGCTTTGTTTCTTGCTTAAAGAAGTTGCTGGATTGATGATTAGGGCTCCTGAGATTCACCTATCTTCTTGCTACTCTAATTATTCTGTTTTGTAAATGAAGTGATAAGCAAGCAGTATTGTTCAATTAATCCTTATCAACACAACTTAGAGTACAGGTTATTCCATTCGGTCGTGTCATGCATTCTCAACACGATTTCCTATTCCATCACGCACGATCTCCTTCTGCCAAAATTTCAACACGGGGGTGCGCTGAATTTCCAAGATGAGCATGAGGTTGTGCTCCACATCCATCATGAGAAAGGTGTGCTCCAAATCGTGTGTTGTCTACTGTTTTCCCAATTTTTACAAAATCAATCCGATTTGATCTCGTTTTAAGTTCTCTTTCAATTATGTAAATTCCAAAAATTTCCAGGACATTACAGTATATTTATACAACTTCAGACAACAGGTATACAGCTATAGCTGATACTTATACAGCTTCGGTTGATAGATATACAACACTGACAGGAATACAGCTTCGGCTGACAGGTATCCAAATATGGCTAATAGTTATACAACTTCGGCTGATAGTTTACAACTTTGGCTAACATGATTGCATGAATTGATTTATAACGTTCACAATATAAATACAACCATAAAGAGAAATGATATAATTCAAAAGATAAGAAAAAGAAGATAAAATGATATATGATTTAAAAGATGATTAGGAAGTTGCATGTGAATGTACAATTGGGAATTAAATGATTCTCACTAAGCCCATAACTTGTCAACTACGATTTTGGATTTCAGGTACAGGTATTGGATTTGATAGATTTTTGCATTAGTGTACAGAGCTGTGCTAGCATTCAAGTGGGTCAGCTTCTACCTGATGCATTCTCTCCTTAGATGCTATATAGGAGTTGGTTCAATCACATTTTGTATGTTTTTGTTATATGACAGCATGTATTAGCTATATGTGAGATGGTTGTTACATGATGATGATACATTGATGTTCGTATGTATATATATATGTATGAGATATGCTATCGCTTGAGTTGAATGTGAATATGAACTGTTATACTTAGTATCGTATAAGAGTTATATGAATTGGAAATGATGAGAACAGGTTGATCAAAGGTTGTTTTCAGGTTGCAGCAGTTAAACACGGGTCGTGCCTAATTGACACGATGACCATGTTGAAAGAGCAAGGGGCGTGCTAGATCAACATGAGGTCATTCCCATGAGGGTGTTGATCAACACGGGTCGTGTTTATATGCAATGAAAACTGATTCCCAGGAAACACGAGTCGTGCTCATACACTGTTTACCTGTGCTGCACATCTAAATTGGCTGTTTGCTTCTAAATTCAATTTGAAATGTTCCATTAGTGTTTAAAGTTGAAAAATATAGTTTCAAAGAAAAAAAATTTTTAATTTATTCATTATTAAACATATTTACTTAACAATAATTACAGATTAATATTCAATAAAGTTTAGGACGTTATAACTAAAGCTCTTATTAGTTGCAAAATTGCTCACGGTATGCCCATGGGAAGCCATGTTCTTAAAATGAAAGAGTATTTGGATACTTTTGAGAAGAGAAGTTTGAAGTACACATGAGCAAGGAAATTACAACTGATTTGATCTTGGGATCACTCATTAGTAGTTTTTATCTGTTTATGATGAGCTATTACATTCATGGTATAAATAAGAAGGTCTCCAAGATACATAGTATGAACAGGACGACCAAGGAGTATATTCATAACACTAACACATATTGTTGGTGCAAAACAAAGTTATTAATAAGGGTGGGAAAGAAAAGGGAAGCAAAGAAGCCCCCAATAAGAAGCCATGTAACCAATGAACCATCGCTTAAAAATCATAAAACCCAACAAAATCATCGTTCGCAATTAATTTTATCTTTCCAATTTTAATATAAAGTATTCTCAAAATAATTATAATGCCCCCAAATTTATTGTTTATAAATGTTAGTTCATATGTTGGTATAATAAATGTATAGAATTATTAGTGTCTAAATGGCAAAAACTAAGAAAAAATCGTGTGCAATTCTGCATCAGGGTGGCCACGGGATTCACATAGGCCATGTACTATACACAAGAATTTACATGTGACCAACACAAGGATTGTGGTCATGGGCACTATCCATGTGAGTTATGATAAATTTATAGGTGGATCTACACGAGGTTGTGGTTATTTCCATGGAACCATGTAAGTGTGTAGGAATTTCAAAAAAAATAACATGATTGCAACATAGGCCGTGTTGTAGATTGTGTATGTTGAGAACACATAATACATACCCTAACATGGTAGTGTTACGAGGGTGTGTTCTCTTTAAAAAGTTCTAAGAATATAAATAGAGACAAAAATCTAACTAAGGTTTAATAGAAACACCATAATAGTAAAGACATGACCTAAACCCCTTTTCCCACTTAAAACCCACTACATTTAACCCTATATTTTGCATAGGGAATTCTCAAAACTTAGAGAGTTCCCAACTTAAGGTAAGAATACTTTAAAACTATTTACTTAAGATAATATGGTTATTATGATTATTGATGAAATGTTTGATGAAAAACATGTGGAAAGAGTTGGGTAAGTGTTAGGATTAATAACAGAGAGTTGTCTGTTATGAAGTTGTGATTTTTATAATGGGCCATGTTAAATAATGTGATAATAGTATTGGATAATTGAGAAAAGAGGGAAAAGAAGTTGTTTAATGTGTGGGTAGAGAATTTTGAATAATATAGAAAAAAAGGATTTTATTAAGTATTGTGTGAAATATATATGTTAGGAGGAGAAAATTCGAAGGAGAAACTTTTGTGGAGGTTGGATTCTGGATCCTAACATTCTGATTTTGAGGTAACTATTTACGCTAACACTTACCTTATTATTGATTGCATCTTGTATGGGTACATATATATGACTTTATGTAAAATTATTAATTGTGTAAAATGGAAAAGTTCAGTGATATGAGAATGATGCGTAATGTGATCATTGTATAACAATAAGCTAATTGTGGAAGTCACATAGACTCAAGAATGCATATTGATGATAAATGAATATTCATGGTTTAGCTTGTACATGAACTTGATTGTTGATGATGTTAATGATCGATGTTATTCATATACGATTATTGTGAGATTTGTTAAATTGGTTGTTGAAAATGATTGATGATTATTTAATGTGTTAAGTGTGAGAAAACATTATTTGATGATGGGAATCGATTATTGTAAAGCTCTAAAATTTCATTCTAATAAAATAAAATTAGGTGTCAGAACGTTGGAATATGAAACAATAAATAAGTAGGGCGGGAAAAATAAGAAAAATGAGAGTAAAGAGGCAACACAGTGTGGTGGCATAGGCGAGCATGGGTCTTGTAAGTACTAATAGATGCTAAAGTTTGAAACACACGAGCTTGACACACCCATGTTGAGCGGCCGTGTGGCTTAGAAAAGTGGAGCACGGACTTCGACACAAGCATGTCGATTGCTTATGTCGTGCGTGTTGTTTGAAAAGTACAAATAAGAACAAACTACACCCTTAGAATGCTTTACAATATAGAAACCTAAAGAACACCCACCCCCACCCTGATATAGAGATCACCCAAACACCCTAGCAAGGGAGGAGCAAGATAACTTGACCATCTAAGCTTAATCTCCTTGAGATAAGGGTTATCTTCCTAGATCTCATTATGATTTTTGTTAGGGATTAAGGTAGAGAATGTGGTTAGGGTTTGGGATTTTTAATTGATAAAAGGTAATGAGTGTGTGTGGTATGTGAGAAGGACTAGTGTGAGGAAAACCTAGGGGAGAAAAATGAGTTGTATTTGATTAAGGTTTGGGATATGCATGTGTATGGTAATTAGGAATTTTTGGGCATAATGCTCAAATATAAATGAATAATCTGAATGCATGTATGAATTGGTGTTCTAGGGCACGAAAATTAAGACTAGGAGTGCAGTTGAGTACTAGAGTAGCTCGGGTTTTGCAGGTAAGTGTATAAAGCCTACACTTATCTAGATATTGATCGTATGCATAGGGTATTTGAGTAACAATAATTTTATAAGTACTTGAATGACTTTTAAATAATTAAATTGTTGAATAATGTGTTTGAATGATTGTTGTGAGATGTGTGAGAATTACTAATTAAAGGTTGATGAAGTGTGATGACGTGTGTGTTTTGTTTGCATTTGAATGCTAAGAATGAATTAAGAAGTATGGATGAATCGAATGAATAATGCAGATGAGTGATTCATGAACATGCAGTGAAATGCATAACATACCTTTTATGCATTATACATTTCAAAGACACATATTTCAACAGACTTACAGTAATGGAAAGTTTAATGGATCGGGAACATTAAAAGATGAAATTACGGAGCAATAATCTTCTTTAGCTAAGATTCAATTGGATGCAGAAGCAAACCTCTTGCAACTAAGAAATGGAGTTGAGAGTATTGACACTAGAAATTTGTTTCAATTATAAAAGAGCACAAAGTATGACACCACCTCAACTTTAGCAGGGACCAAGGTCTCGCCATCTATTTCCGAAGCCTCCAAATCAGCCTGAGTTGCAGGCGAGGAGGAATTGTTGGAATGGTGTGACATATATGGGTTGCTAGACCATTGGTTGATTAGCCCATTCATTGAAACAATGCAAAACCCACAATTTTTAAACGTTTAAGTCTTACCCTTTTTAAAAAAAAGTGAAAATATTGCAACTTAGTTAATATAATGATCTTGGAATTTTTTGAAAAACAAATTGAATATGTTACCAACATAACTCTTCACATCATATGCTAACATTCTAGTTTAAATCCCAGACCTAATCATGCATGCACAAATATATAAAATAAGATGAATATAGTGATGCTCTTTTCATTATGTTATTTTCTCTTGGATTTCTTATGTGGCAACCCAACTAAAATGTGAAAAGTACTATTTTTTTAGTTTGAGTTTACTCATCCAAAATAATTAGATTTATGTGTTATCAACTTGGAAATTTGTTGTTACATTTTTAATAATTATAATAGAATTATATTTTATCATGAATTCCACATTGGTTAGGTTGTGTTGCTATGTTCAATACATAATGAGTGGCAAACCTCCTCCCATAAGGTGCCTTTTGGCTGGGGAGAAGGTCACCACATCTCACCTTAAAGTTTGACTTTTCCATAAATTCCACTTTCTGAAACCTATACCACCATGTGCCACCTTTTCAAACTTATTCCACAAATACCACAATCCACGATATATCCACAAAACATCTGCACATTAATCAATTTGTGGATATATTATGGATATTGATTTTTTTATAAATGTCCACAATATATCCATAAAGCATCCACATATTGATCAATTTGTGGATATGTTGTGGACATTGATTTTTTATGAATATCCACAAGATATCCACAAAGCATCCACACATAATAAATATCCACAACACATCCACAAAGTATCCACACGTACAAACCGTCCACACCTAATGTGTCATTAAAAACCCTAGTCGCCAACCTATTCACACTTTATCAACAACTTATCCACACGTTATTCGCGACACATCCACACATTATATATCTTTCTTTTAATTTCACAAACACAAACATAGACGCATTTTTTGTATAATTTCAACACTTAACAATTAATTGTTAAACAAATCACTTTCCATATTGTTGCGAGAAGCAATAAATTCTGATTGTTCATCATTTTTAATAATCAGTGACGGTTTATGCAAATATAAAGAGTAAACGAAGAAGTTTTTCTATTTTTGGTGTTTTAGGGATTTATAAGAATGGAGGATCTATGGTAAGTGTTGCACCATGGTTGCTTTCAGTAGCAGTTAGTACTTCAGATTGTCGAATTATTGAACAAATTGTTCTTGTAAATTCTCTGAAATGAAGAAATGAAGTAATTCCCTGTTGACGTTTGCATGTTTCAGGATGTGCAAAAGAGGTTGTTTGGAAAGCAATTCGATGACGGGAAAGATTGTGCAGCACTTTTTAGACTTTTTTTTATTGTTTGGAGAGTGTTTATCAGTTACTATATAAGGTGTTATTTTTCTCATAAGTTTTAAAACATGTTAATTAAGAAAATTGTTTAAAATAACATTGAAAAAAAGACAAACTGAAACTTTAAGACGTTACATATCTCCTTTTCCCTTTAGCATGAGTAAATAATCCAACTTAAAATAGACAAATGGTCCATGAATGAAGGAATTAAAAAGCCCAAACCCCTCCTTCAATCCTTGAGATGACACAGCACAACATGAGATTGGTATTGTAGGAATAAACCCTACGTTTTTGTTCGACACTACTGATCTCATATTTCAGCAGAATAATTTGTTCTCTTTCATATTGGGAAAAGAAAATGGCAGGCCAAGCCGCTGGTTCAGTAGCTATTAACATGAAGGTCCTTTCTTTCCTCATCTCTCCTTTTATTCTTATGCTAATCTGAACTCTACAAATTTCAATACTGTTCTTTCTTTCTATTGTTAATCATTCAATGATTTCTTGTTGCATATCATATATCACTCAAGATTCTCTTTTACTGTTCCTTTACTTTTTTTTTTGGGTGAAAAGAGGCGGGAAGCGAAGAACGAGCTTCGCTCTTATACGTTTAGAAGGTTTAAATTGAAAACTTTCACGAGCTAATTGTTGAATGCTTTCTGTAGAGAGAAACTCGTTGAATTGGAAAAAATAGGCAGTGTTATAAAAAATTGCTCGGATTTACTATATTATTGATTGTGAAATGTTTTTAGGGAGTATATTTTCAATTAGTGACTAGAATGTTTGTTTTATGTGCAGAAAGCTCTTGCTGGTCTTAAACGTATCAATCTGGAAGGCCTACGATGGAGAGTTTTTGATGCCAAAGGCCAGGTTTGTCTTCTAAGAATTTTGCTAGCCACTTTCGGATTTTAAAGATCTTTACGTTGAGAATTTTCTCCATGATTTTTTTTTATATTTTATAAGCATTTGTCTTCCAATTTTGGATAATTTGGATTATAGTATTCGATTCTCGTTGGGAGGAATGGGAGTAGTGAATAAGTAAATTGCTATCATGTTCAGTGATTCACTTTTTTTGGTGATTTGAAGTTCTTATCTTTTCGTAAAGTAATGTTTGAATTCAATTTGTATTAATAACTAAGTATTTATTTTAGGTTCTCGGAAGATTAGCATCTCAAATATCGACTGTCATCCAAGGGAAGGACAAGCCAACCTATGCTCCTTACCGAGACGATGGTGATATGTGCATTGTTCTCAATGCAAAGGATATTTGTGTGACGGGGAGGAAAATGACGGATAAATTTTATTACAAGCATACTGGGCAAGTACAATCTTCCCTAAAATGATATACTATTGCTATTGTTTATTTCATTACTAATATAAAGTTCGATGCTATTTTGAATAATGTGTTTGTTGTAGGTATGTGGGTCACCTGAAGGAAACGCGTTTAAAGGATCTAATGGCCAAGGATCCCACAGAAGTTATTCGGAAAGCTGTTTTACGGATGCTTCCAAGGAATAAGCTTCGCGATGTGAGTTTATTGCCTGCATTTGCATGCATTCATGCTTTTATCTTGTTTATTGCTTATCGATTGTGTGTTTCCTGGTATCCTAAATGCTGATATTCCTTCTTTTTTAGAATGTGACAAATCACATCCTGAAAATGATGGTTTTGAAATTGTGATTAAGAAAATACTTTTATTTTGGAAAAAAATCATATGACTAGGTTGATGCCTACTCAGTATTTACCTTTAAAATTCATCCATTGAAGATTCGTAGACTCAGTATCACAAGTTAGATAGTCTTATAGTGTAAAATGTTGGAAACAGGATAGAGATCGGAAACTGAGGATCTTTATTGGTGTTGAGCATCCATTTGGGGATCGCCCTCTTGAACCATACGTGATGCCTCCCAGACAAGTTCGAGAAATGCGTCCCCGTGCTAGAAGAGCCTTGATTCGAGCACAGAAAAAGGCTGAAGAGCAGAGCCAGGATAATTTAAACGATGTAAAGAAAGGCAAAAGGAGAAAAAATGAAGAAGAGACCGAATGAAAAGTGTTGAGTACAGAAGCTGTTTACCCCTATGCCGTACAACTGGTATTTTGGTTCATGCATGAAGCTAGCTAATGTGATTGTGCAAGTTCCAACTTTGTCAAAGGCAATTTTATTTGTTAGCTTTTGAAATTGCAGTTAGGTCTGGATTTTGTTGGACTGTGTATTGTGCTAGAATTATGCCGGGCAGAAGAGTTTACTTTTAATAATTGATAATCATGTTGACAAATGTTTGAAGGCAAGTATCTCTGGAGATTGTGAGTTGCATACATGACAGATTGCTAGAATTGCAGAGTTCTGCTATGTTGTTCTGCTTCTTAGTTATGCCATGCGCACCATCTTTGGCTTAAATCCCAGAATCAGGTTGGCAGAAAATGAGATGCCATTTACAAATGGATCAAATGAGATGTCATTTAGTACAGTTACAGGGTTTTTTATACTATTCTTGAAGAGGTCATAGAAGTGTTATCTTTCTGAGCTTTCAGGCAGCCAAGAGATAAATTTAATTGGGCAAAATTAATTATCCTCAAGGTTAATAGAAGAGTACAACGTTGGATGAAGTAAGCAAATTTTAGCTGCCAAAATCAAATTGATCTAAGTTACAATTTACAACTACAAGGGCGGCAAAGCTCTCCCAACGAAGTTTTAACGCAGCTGCATATCTAGGACTCAAACTCGAGATTTTTGGTTAAGCTAAAACAACTCTACGCCAGTTGATTTACGCGCTTGGTGGTACAAGTACCTCCTCAGTGTAATGTTAAACAAGATGTAACACACCCTAAGCAAACCAAAATCTCAAAGGCAAGCTCAAGTTCTTACACTCTCTGAGAGACTATACTCTCACACATTTACTTGAACACAAAAGAATCGACCAAAATACTACTAATCACTTGATGATCCATCGTCATCATCTTCGTGCTCTTTCACAACCTTTTCTAGAAGCCTCCTTTGAACTCCTTCAATCACGTCTTCTCTTGATGCACCACTTCCACTCTGACCATCATTCATTACTGGATCTGATTGGCAAAGAACTAAGGCAACCCCTGATATTGAAAGAGGAACTCAACAGTATCAGAAATGGTACTTCAAAGATCAAAGATCGATCCAACACACTAACATACAAGTTCACCAGAGAGGCACATACAAATATATCATGCCAAGAGGATAATCTTAACAAAATTTTGCATCCAAAGGTCGTCTCAATCTACCATATCTATCTACAGAACACTACTCGAATATACACAAACGTGACACTGAAGCAGAATCATCAATTTATTTAAAAGATTTCTCTTTTTGTCCCCTCCAAGCTAAAGGGGTAGATACAAATCACCAGCATTAATAAAAACTGAGATAGTAAAATAACCAAGTAACGTATCTAAAGCAATCAAGGAAGCATGATGTAACCATCAGCAAATTAAGAACTACAATTGCATATTCCAGCATTTAAACACACAGAGTTTAGTCCCGTCTGTGACTGCACAGAAATCTGATAAGATCAAATTTGGCTAAAGTAAACACACAAAAGAATAAACGAAATCAATGGAATCCAATATAACAGTAGTAACTTTATTGATAGAAAACAACAGCAAGAAGACTGTTGGGGTGACTATTCGACAAGCACCCAATACTCCCAATCCCACTCAATAAGAGAATACTAACAACCAGCTAACCCTCTCTTCATACTCTCATGCACATAAGTAGCCCTCTGTTAACAAATTTCTGCCACGTCAGCTCCCATAACAGAATGCCAAGATTCCCTGCTCTCCCACATGTGTCAAGCGTGACCTCACTTAGGAACATTCCCTGACGTCCCAGGCCCAAAGTTATCATCCCTAGGAAAGCCATACTTCCTCCTGGAATACACAAACATAATGGGAGGCCTTGGAGCACTGCTGACCTCTGCTGTGGGCTTATTATTACCCGGCGCTTCAACACTTTCCTTGTCCTCAAGGATGAATTCAGGAAAATAATCCTTGACCAATGCAGTAGGCTCCCATGTTGCTTCAAACACATTGAAATTGGTGGAATTGTCGTCAAGCCACTCCAGCAGAAATGAATATCGCTGTCCACTTGAGCTTCAGAGCTTCCCTCATTATGAGTAAGGATCCTGTCAGTTGGAAATTGCATTTCAATAAGCTCTTCCAGCAACGTTTGGTAAGCTGCGAAAGTTATTGCAATTCGTCCTGCTTCTGCAGCTAATTCAGCATCCAACCCATTGAAGACATATGTGCCATGGTCGTGAACCACAATTATGTCATGCTGCAAAGCTAGAGCATAAGCTAGTAGTCCCTCAAAAGTGCCCTCTTCTTGATGCATTAGGTAACAAGGCGCTACCAAGCAGAGTGAAAGATCAAAGGAAGTATTAAAAAACCCAATCCTTAGGATAGACCTCTCATCTTCTTGACCAACAATGCTTCCTAAAAATGGAATCCTTATAAGATGAAACAGAAGCTTCGGTAACCAAGAAAGTTCCTTGGAGTGACTATAAAGTTTTGATTTTGGTACTTGAGACTCAATTTCCAAAGCAACTTCTTTTTCTCTTTTGTCGAATGTTGAACGCAAATCAATTGCGTCCGGAAAATTTTTGACCCGTAAGATGGCCTTCTTAGAAATAGGAATTGGAGATAACTCATTTTGAAGGCTCTCTAGGTAAAATGAAATGCTATCCTCAGTAGACCATTTGACAGCAATCACCCTCAAAGTATCAACTCTGGCAGGTGCTTGTTTCAATATAACACCAGCGGTTTTTCTGAAATCTTCATGCAGAACCAAGACTCCACCATACAAATAGCTCTTCGTAATTTCATCTTCTATGCTAACCACTTGGTGTTCAAGCAATTCCCCCTCTTTACTACACACATCCTCCTCGTTTACGTCAATAGGAGGCAAATTTGTCCAAGAAGTGGTTGACTCAAAGAACAAGACAGTTTCAAGCATGGAAGAACTCAACATTGGTTGCTCTTCCTTCCTCACTACAACGACAACATTTACTTGAACCCTATCACCAATACCACTCCTATCATCTAATTCTAACAAACAATTTATCAAAAAACTTCTGAATTTGTTGTAACAATTCCCATTGTACTCCACATTCGTGTTCTCCAAATCCTCACTAGCAGTAATATATTTAAAAGAGCCCAAGTTCTTGTTGGTAAGTTCATACTTGAGAGAAAAAGCATGGTTATGAAGAAGATTAGAGAAAAGGCTAAAAGAGAGAGATACCACACTACCATCACTTTTGTTCGGTTTTGATTTGCCAAGTGCTATTACACCAATCTGATTTTGCATGCCTCCATCCATGTGTCTTTCTGTAATAAAAACACATGCATCCCAAATTGAAGGGGCCCAAGGCAAACCAACAATTTTATAAATGATAGTCAGTTCCTTCTCAGACCAAGCATTAAACACATTAATTTTACCTTCCTCTTTAGACCCACTATTTACTAAAGTCCCATGCTCTACAAACCAATTTTCAATCCCTGGGTCAAACAAAGCATATTGATCGTTCTCTATCCATGTTTCTCCCCTCTTCAGAATAACACACTCATTCAATATGTACG
>CANYCX011297209.1:0-18920 GCA_948193385.1 Breynia disticha f. nivosa
AGCATATAAGCTCAACAACATTATACATGTCTAGCATTCATTATAACAGAAGCAATATTAACAAGCTATCAATGAATGCCACATAACCCATGTATGCACATGCACACACATTTCTGAAGATGAATGTCCGGGGCTTACATATCTCCAATAACTGACCTCGAGGGCCACGACCATATAGGCCAAATATCGATCATAAAGACCACAACCATAAATGCCAAATAACATCATCGACCACAAGGGCCACAACCTCAAAGGATCACATATGCTCACACACATGGTCACAAAGCAAATCACATACTTCCATAATCATCGTAAATAACATACGAATAGCAACCACAACGTAAAGCCAATCGAGCATGCAAATATCATCATTTTAAACATGAGCATATTCACACAATTCATAATTTACATATGAATCAATAACATAAGATCAATTCTTCCTTAATATCATCTTAAGCTATTTAAAGCTTTTAATGAATTATGGTTAAGGAAAATCCCTAAGTGTTCTAACACTTATAAATTCAGTATCACTTATATCATAAGTGTGCAAAAACACTTACCTCAAAATACGTGCAAGTCGCACCGCTTCCACCGACTAATCACTTGAGTCAAAGTCATCTAGATCCTCCTAGACAATCAAATATTCTATAATCAATCATTCAATCCATTATCAATAGTTCTTTTAATCCAAAACCATTTTTCCAGCAACGAAACAAGGTTGTCCAACCTCAAACTAATTAAAATTCAGCAATATCCATCATCAACCAAGAAAAACAAAGTATAATCCTTACCTTAATTAACTTGGATGATTAATTCTTATAAGAATTTGATGTTTCTTGCCTCTCACACGTTCTTGGACTTAGGATTAGGGTTTCTATCTTCAGCTGCTTACTTAGTTCTCTGTTTTTGCAAATGAAATGAATCAGAACAGATTACTCGATATCTTTCCAGCCAACACGACCCAGAGCATTGGTCATTCCATTTGATCGTGCCGTGATTTCTCTACACGAGTTTTAAATCAGTCGTGCATGATCTCGTTCTGTAATTATTTCGACACGAGGGCGTGCCAATTTTCTAGGTTGAGAACGAGGTCGTGCTCGTCTGCACTCATGAGCACGAGGCGTGCTACACGAGCATGCTGACTGCTATTTTTCACATATAATATCCAATATGATGTCTCCTCTAACACTGTGGACATTTAGGGCTGGTAAACTTTTGAAGTGAAGTTATGTTACTCTATCCTCCTCTGTTGAATCCTTGTCCAATCTCTCTCCTAAGAGATATCTGAGATGGAGGAGGTCATGGTCTAGATCCAATATAACCCTTGTATCTAGTATGAATCCAAGTAAACTTTACCTTCTTTCCAAGTCTAGTTGACTCCCTTGGATGTGTCTCTCTCTTATGTTTTCCTCCTTTTTCTTCATCATCTTCTTCAAGAGTTCCTCTGCTCTAACTGCAGTATCTCTCATTTATGCATAATCTCTCATCTCAATCCTATTAATTTATCTTTGAATATTCTTATTCAGTCCATCCTCAAATCTCCTACATTTGTCTTTCTATGTAGGGATAAGACTAGCAGCAAAGTATGATAACTGTGTAAGTTTCATTTAATATTCTACAATAGTCATACTTCTCTACTTTAGACCAAGCAAATCCTTTTATTTAGCATATATGTACACCTCTAAGATATATTTCCTTCTAAATTCCCTCAAAAAGTCATCTCAAGTGAGCACTGGAGGGAATTCTCTAGCATGTGGAACTATCTTACACTAATTATAGGCATCCCCCTGTAAATATGGTACTACAAACTCCAACCTATCTTCTGGCATTGCCTACATCTTATTAATCACTAATTCATTTCTCTCTAACCAATTTTCTAAAAATATTGGATCTATAATTCTTGTGAACTTTAATTCCTTGAAGTTCTTAGACCTTATCTAATATAGGTTCATAGGCGGGTTTCTATAAAAAGAATAGTAATGTGGGGAGGATGTTCTAAATCAAAGTACTATAGATAATTTGGATTATATGGCTCATGATATAAAGGAACGCCTGACGGTTGTACTGTATCTTGGGGGACTGGTGCTCCCTCTCTCTCTAATGGATATTGTAGGTGAGACATAATCCTATATGCAAAAATATAAATAATTTAGCAAATAATTACACAAAACACACAATGATGCATGTCATGAATCACATACTCAAGTACTCCCTATAGATCCTATCTTTGTTTTAATACCAAACTATAACACCATAAACTAATTAATCTAATTATCATATAATTAACGCATTGATTAACCATAAAAATTGAATATTTTAAAACTTTTTCTAAAGAATTATATTTTTACTATTCATATTATTTATCTACTATTTATTTGTTAATTATAAATCATTTTAATATAAAATAGAATATAGCACGCTCTTAACACGGCCTGGAACAACACCCGTGTTAGTGTAACACGTCCCATGAACACAATCTCGTGTTATACTTACATGCCCCTGTTCTTATTCAATACAATGCTTGTGTCAATGAAGCACGGCCCGTGTGAATCCTGCTGTATTTATATATAATCCTGAAATCAACCTGAAATCAATAAAACATATTCATTCAGTCATATGTAAAATCAAAATCTCTACCATATCATATCATCAACTACAATATATCATTAGACTATAAGCCTAATCTCATACCAAATGTAAGACTCAAATTTTAAAAAACCATTTTTCCCAATATTCCATATAATATGTATAAAATATAGGTAGACCAGAGATGAGAGAGAATGGTATAAAAATTATGCATTTCATTAAGACTCGGCCTAAATCCTTTTTATACAAAAGCAAAAGCAGTAAATAGTTTGGAAAAACAAAACCCACACTAAAAAGCATATTTTTACGTAATGTATCCAAACATGTACAACTGTACAAACCAAAATTGTATACAAAAGCTGAAAGAAAACTAAAATTGGAGCTCCACCTCAGAACATATCACAAAATATGTTTAGGTTCATAATCCAATTTCCAGCAAACAAGTTCTTTTAAGTATTATGCATCTCCAACATACTTCACATACCACATGTACAGTGTTTAAACATAAAAACACACATAACATAACCTTGTTTGCATCATAGGCATAATTATCATATGAACCAAGACATACCCAAAACCACTTTTGACATAACATACTCAAACATCTCGTAACAAATCAATCCAGCATTCACAAATCACAAAGCAATGATCAAACATGCTAATTATGAATGCCAGATCCAATGCACATGAATGACTATGCAATCACATGCAAATGCTTCGAGGTCTTCTTTTCTCCTTTCTTTCCTTTTTTGTTATCCTCGTTCCCAGACTAGCATCGAAAATCCATCCAAAATAATCATTGGTCCCAGGCCAGCATCGAACCCAGTTAGGCATTAAGTCCAGCTCCAAATAATCCTCAGGCTCAGCCTAGGATATTGGCCCAGTGTCACTCAAATCATGCAACACAATGAATGATCAATGCATTCAATGGCCAAATCTCAATCTCATAAGTATGCTCAATAATAAAGTAATCAATGCTTATATATCTCACAAAGCAATCACATGCTTATCAACATGGTATCAACCATATGTCAACATGATATCAAAAGAGCATACTTCACAATTTCATATCATATATGAATCAAGGTAAGAATACAATCAAACCATAGCCATCTCATCCTTAACATGCTCATAATAATCAATCAAGCAAGAATCACATCAAGCTTAACATGTTTGGATCAAACATAATAAACATATGAGCATTTCATTATTTTTTATTCATAATTAATCTTTTAAGCTTATAATCTTTCATTTAAGTTTCTTAAAAACTTATAGAGCTTACTTAACATTAACATGTGTATAAACACTTATAAATTCAAATTCATGTTATTCAAGTAAGCGCAAGATCACTTACCTCGACTAATGTGTGAAGTTGTACAACGCCGACACCAACTCAACCTCTGTCCAATCGTCGTACATATCTTCCTGTACAAAATCAATCATTCAAAGGCTGTTAATCACTTATTTATCATCTTGTTTCATTCTTAGAAATAATACTTTCCACCTTTTAACTCACAATCTTATTTTCTTAAAACCTTACCAAACCAACCAACTTTTCCTATATTCATTCAACTCATTCCCACATAGTCAAATTCATTCCTCTAGGTGTAATTAGCTATAATTTACTAACTAACACCTCTATTCAACTTAACTCAATACATATTTTATAAAACCTCAACAACTCATCACCTTAGAACTTCACATATATGCAAAATCAACCATACTACTTACCTTAGTTGAACTTAGGCTAGATTTCTTGCAAGAAATGAGTTATTTCCTTGACAAAACACCTCCTCAAATGAATTCTAGGGTTTCCACAATTCACCTGCCTGCTTGTTTTTAGTTTGCTACTCTGTTTTGTGAATAAAACTGTAAGAAGCAGAACTGTTCGAAATAACCGATCGACACGACCTCGAGAACGGGTCGTGCTAGTGCTCGTGTTGGTCATTCTCAGAACGCTTTTTGTTCAATCGTGCACGATCTCGTTCTATAACAAATTCAACATGAGGGCGTGCCAAATTTCCAGGATGAGCACAATGTCATGTTGATCCTCAGCTATGAGCACAAGGGCGTGCTCTTAGACCGTGTTGCCTGTTGTTTTTTTGAATTTTTACCAAACCAATCCGATTTGATCTTGTTTTAAGCTATTTTTCATTTATTTTAATTCCTATAATTTTCAGGACGTTACAAATCTCCCTTACTTAGGAAATTTCGTCCCTAAAATTTAAAATGGATCAAATCGCAAGGAATATAAAATATGGTACCTAATATGCATATACCGTATTTACAATTCCTCTACATTGCAGCAAAATGGCAGTTTATCAAGTAAAAAATGACCTGTATGCTTAGAAACGTACTCGTAATCTATTTCGCAATCATCTGAACTCTTTTCATCATCGTTGAAAGCTTATTCCTCAATGCTTTAACGTAGAGTCTGGAAATAGCTATGGATACTGTCGTCTCATATCCAACTCAACCTCCCAAGTAGCTTCTTTTGGTGAATGAAAACTCTATTTTATGAAAGCCATAGGAATCTCTTGATTCCAAAGCTGCCTCAATTGCCAATCTAAAATCTCTATAGGGTCCTCCTCATAAGTCAACTCATCAGTTATCTCCAACTCTGGAGCACTCAATACATGACTAGGATCTGATCGATACCGTCTCAACATCGAAATATGAAATACATAATGTAATCCAGTAACCTTAAACGATTTGCCAATGGTCTCACTCTCTTAATAATCTCATACGGCCCGATACACCAGGACTCAATTTACCTCATCTCCTAAATCTGATAACACCTCTTCAAGGTGAAACTCGTAAGAAAACTCAATCTCTGACCGAATGCTCTATCTCTAGGTGATGTCGGTTGTAGTAACTCTTCTGGCGATCTTGAGCAGCCTACATACATCTTTTCACTATGTTCACTTTCTCGTGAGTTCGCTGAACCAATTCTAGTCCCTCTATATGTTGTAAACCCTCAACATCCTAGTTAGCTGGACTACGACATTGTCTCCCGTACAAAGCCTCGTAAACTGTAATTTCGATGCTAGAATGGTAGCTATTGTTGTATGCAAACTCAACCAGTCGTAATTGATCGTCCCAATGACCTTCAAACTCTAAAACACATGCTCTCAGCATATCCTCTACTGTATGAATCATCCTCTCTAACTGAACATCAGTCTATGGATGGAAAGTCGTACTAAACCTCAAGCTCGTACCCATCGCATCTTGGAGTCTCCACTAGAATCGCGATGTAAACCTAGAGTCATGATCGGACACAATAGAAGTAGGAACACCATGTAACCTGACGATCTCAGCGATATACAATTCAGCTAACGTGTCATCCTGTCAGATCGCTAAGAAGTGAGCTGATTTCATCAGTTGATCAACTATAACCCAAATCATAACGTGGCATCGGAACGTCCCCGATAAGCCTATAATGAAGTCCATGGTGATCTTCTCCCATTTCCACTCTGAAATGTTTAAAGGTCTCAATTTCTCAACTGGTGCTTGATGTTCTTCCTTGATCTGTTGACAAGGTAGACATCTAACGACGAACTCAACTATATCTCTCTTCATGTGTACCTACCAATACAACTCTCTCATATCTCTATACATTTTCGTACTGCCAGGATGAACTGATAACGGGGAAGAATAAGCTTCAACCATCAACTCATTCTTCAATCTAGAATATTCAGAACACAACTTCTCTTTATAATACAACACACCTTCATCATCAAGTCGGTGTGAAGTAGTCACTTTCCTTTTTTCAAGTTTCTTCTTAATTTGCATCAATGATCATCCTCAATTTGACGCGATGCAATCATATCTCTCATCTGAGGTCGAACTCTAGTATTAGCTAACATCTGATCCTCGACCAAAACTAACTGCACTCGTAAATCTCGCAAAGCAAATAGTAACTCTACTCTATATGTAACTGAATCATCATCCTCTTTTCCTTTTCTGCTCAAAGCATCAACGACCACATTCATCTTTCTAGGATGATATTCAATTGTGCAGTCGTAATCCTTAAGAAGCTCTATCCACCGCCTCTATCTAAGGTTTAGCTCCCTCTAAGTCGTAATATACTTTAGACTTTTGCGATTTGTGAATATCTGAAAAGTCTCACCGTACAAATAATGTCGCCAAACCTTAAGCACATGGATAATCCCAGCTAACTCCAAATCATGCGTCGGATAATTAACCTTTTGTGGTCTCAACTGACACGAGGTATAAGCAATCACTCTGCTGTACTGCATCAATACACCACCTAACCCATCTCCAAACACATCTGTATAAACAACAAACCTACCTCCCTGAGAAGATAACAAAAGAAATGGAGCCTCAACTAACCTCTTCTTCAACTCTCTGAAACTCTCTTGACACTTTTCATTCCAGACATAAGGAGTATTCTTCCTCAATAATGTTGTCATCAGTCTAGCTATCCTCAAAAAGTCCTCAATAAACCTTTTCTAATACCTTGCTAGACCCAGAAAACTACGTACCTCTGATACATTCTTAGGAGCTTCCCACTCTTGAACCACATTTATCTTACTAGGATCAGGTTTAACTCCCTATGCTGATATAACGTGTCCTAAAAAGATAACCTCAGACATCCATAACTCACATTTACTAAACTTAGCATATAGCTCTTTCTTCTTCAGTAACTCGAGCACGATCCTCAAATGTCGCCCGTGCTCCTCCCTATCTCTCGAATACACCAGAACATCATCTATGAATACAACAACAAATTGATCTAAATAAGGCTGGAATACCTTATTCATCAGTCCTATAAATACTGCTGGTGCATTTGTCAATCCAAAAGGCATAACAGTGAACTCAAAATGGTCATATCTAGTCCTGAATGTTGTCTTCGCAATCGAATCCTCCTCAACTCTCAGCTGGCAATATCCTAATGTCAAATCAATTTTATAGAACAGTGTAGCTCCCCGCAGTTAATCTATCAAATCATTTATCCGCGGCAATGGATATTTGTTTTTCACAGTTACCTTGTTCAGCTGACGAAAATCATTGCACAACCGCATACTATTGTCCTTCTTACACACGAATAACACAGGTGGCCCCAAGGTGATACGCTAGGTCGTATAAACCCCTTTTTTAACAGCTCATCTATCTATCATTTCAACTCCTGCAGCTCAACAGCTGCCATCTTATAAGGATGCAATAGATACTGGTGTTTTACCTGGTATAGTCTCTATCCTGAAGTCAGCATGTCGCTGTGGTGGTAATCCCGGTAACTCGTCAGGAAATACCTCAGGATAATCTCGTACAATTTGTACATCTCGTACGTCCAACTTTGGTTAATTCAGGTCAATCACTTAAGCTACATTGGCATCACAACCCTCTTGAATCAATCTCACAACTATAACAGCTGAAATCAGGCAGGAAGGAATAACCTTCCTCTCGCCAACCAATAACACTTGTCTCTCGCCATCAATCTCTATAACTACCTCCTTCAAATAGCAGCCAACCATAGCTCGATTCCTACATAGCCAATCCATTCACAAAATTATACCAAACTCGGCCATCATTAAAACAATCAAATCGGCTACATATGTCGACTCCCCAATCCTCAACTCACAGTGTTGTAAAATTTGTCGTACTAATACAGTCCCATCCGCTAGCATAAAAACTGCAACTGTATACCCCAGTTGCTCGATACTACCTCCTATATGTTCTACGACACTCTCTAATAAATGAACAGGTAGAACCCAGATCAATCACTAAAAAGGTAGGATATGTAAAAATGGAAATAGTACCGGTGATGACGTCCGGATCCTCAGCTGCCTCATCTCGGGTCATGGCATAAACTCTAGCCTGTCCACCTGCAGTACCAGAACCACTAACTCCACCTTGGAGGCTGATCCTCCCCGAGAAGTAGACCCTGAACCGCGTCCACCTCTACCACGAGTACCAACTGTAGATGCTGTGGCCCTAGCCTCACCTACACTGCTCTGCCTAGAGGCACCTACTCCCTAAATATCCCTCCTCTCAGGACAGTCTCTAGCGAATTGCCCCGACTGGTGACAAGTAAATGTGTACCTCTGCTCGGATAAGTACGAGGCCTGGTGGACCGACTCCACCCACCTCCTGCTCTGCCTCTCGACTTTCTGATACTACCGCTACCACTTGTCCCTTCTGGTGGCCTCGAATTTTTTTTTCTTTTTCGACTGCTGCTGAGAATTAGAACCTGAAGTGTGACGTCGCTTTCCTTCAATTTTACCTCCCTCGGCTTTAAGTTCCTCAGCTCTGATCATTGTCTCTATCAACAACTCATATGCTGGGGGTTTCATTGCAATCCTATTACAAATAGCATACCTCAGACCACGCTCGAATCTATCCCTCCTCTTCTGATCTGTGTCAACATCCTCTGGAGCATAGCGAGATAGTCGAGTGAACTTTCCCTTGTACTCTGTAACTGTCATATCTCGCTGCTTCAACTTCAAAAAAGCAATCTTTTTCTTAGTCTGATACGGTGGAGGAGTGTACTTATCTGCAAACCACTTCAGCAAGTCATCCCAAGTCAACACAGGCGGGTCTTTTTGACTATTCAGAACTGTCTCCCACCAGTTCCACACTGCCTTTTCTAGCAAAGATGTCATATATCACAATTTCTGCTCTGGCATACATTTCAGGCACATGAAAATACAATCAATGTGCCTCAACCAATCATCAGCCTCTGTCGAATCTATAGTGCCCTTAAATGTCTTTGCCCCCTATTTTCTCACTTCTACAAAATTATTATGAATGTTCAGGTTTGACTGACTCCCTGAACCTTTCTGACTCTACTGACCCTGCTCTCTCATCATCTTCTGCATCATCTCCCAAAACAGAGCATATGTAGGATCATATAAGGGCATAGGCATAGTAGGCTGTTCTGGCTACTCTAGAGGTATTGAGGCTGACCCTGTCCTCATCCAGACTCGGATGTAAGATCAGGCGATATATCTTTGGGCTCCATCTGTAATCAAAATTCAGTTTAAAACCTTTCAGCCTTTCAAATCAATGCAATGAAAATCACTAGCACAGTCCGTAGAGAATTTAATCCTTGCTCTGATATCATTAAATGTGAGACTCAAATTTTAAAAAAACCATTTTTCCCAATATTCCATATAATATGTATAAAATATAGGTAGACCAGAGATGAGAGAGAAAGATATAAAAATTATACATTTCATTAACACTCAGCCCAAATCCTTTTTATACAAAAGCGAAGTAGTAATAGTTTGGAAAAACAAAACCCAAACTGAAATGCATATTTTTTACGTAATGTATATAAACATGTACAATTGTACAAACCAAAATTGTATACAAAAGCTGAAAGAAAACTAAAACTGGAGCTCCACCTCAGACTATATCGCAAAAGTAGTTAGATCACCGCAGCTCCAAATCCAAAAGCAGCTACCTACGATCAGTACATCATTAAAACAATCAAAGGGGTGAGTATATAAAGATACTTAGTAACTGATAAACAGATTGCTGTAAAATAAAGTGCAGGGAAATTTTGTAAACAGCACGGGACATGCTCATGAACACGGGGTCGTGCTCATATTAAATTCCCAGTCAGCACGTCGTGCCTCATAAAACACAGGTCGTGCTTAATCTCTATTCTTTAGTTGGCACGAGTCGTGCCCTATAGAGCATAGGAATGTCTCATCACAATTTCCAGATTCATCTTTTAGCACGAGACGTGTTATACCATTTGATCGAGGACGTGCTAGTCAGCACATGGGCGTGCTGAGCATCTATTTTGCATAATATGTCTCGATTCATAATCCAATTTCTAGCAAACAAGTTCTTTTATGCATCTCCAGCATACTTCACATACCACATGTACAATGTTTAAACATCAAAACACACATAACATAACCTTATTTGCATCATAGGCATAATAATCATATGAACCAAAACATACCCAAATCCACTTTTCACATAGCATACTCAAACATCTCGTAACCAATCAATCCAGCATTCACAAATTACAAAGCAATGATCAAACATGCTAATTATGAATGCCAAATCCAATGCACATGAATGACTATGCAATCACATGCAAATGCCTCAAAGTCTTCTTTTCTCTTCTCTTTTATTTTCCTTTATCCTCGCTCCCACACCGGCATAAAAAATTCATCCAAAATAATCATTGATCGCAAACCGGCAACGAAACCAATTCGGCATTGAGCCCAGCTCAGAATAATCCTCAGGCCTAGCCTAGGATATTGGCCCAGTGTCACTCAAATCGTGCACCACAATGAATGATCAATGCATTTAATGGCCAAATCTCAATCTCAAAAGTATGCTCAATAATAAAGCAATCAATGCTTATATATCTCACAAACCAATCACATGTTTATCAACGTGGTATCAACCATATGTCAACATGATATCAAAAGATCATACTTCATAACTTCATATCATATATGAATCAAAGTAAGAATACAATTAAACCTTAACCATCTCATCCTTAACATGCTCATAATAATCAATCAAGCAAGAATCACATCAACGTTAACATGTTTGGATCAAACATAATATACATATGAGCATTTCATTATTTTTTCTTCATAATTAATCTTTTAAGCTTATAATCTTTCATTTAAGTTTCTTAAAAACTTATAAACCTTACTTAATATTAACAAGTGTATAAACACTCATAAATTCAAATTCACGTTATTTAAGTAAGTAAAAGAATCATTTACATCGACTAATGTGCAAAGTAGTACAACATCGATGCCAACTAAACATCGATCCAACCGTCGTACAGATCTTCCTGTACAAAATCAATCATTCAAAGGTTGTTAATCACTCATTTATCATCTTGTTTCATTCTTAGAAATAATACTTTCCAGCCTTTAACTAACAATCTTATTTTCTCAGAACCTTACCAAACCAACCAACTTCTCCTATATTCATTCAATTCATTCCCACATAGTCTAATTCATTCCCCTAGGTGTAATTACCTATAATTTACTAACTAACACCTCTATTCAAATTAAGTCAATCCAAATTTCATAAAATCTCAACAGCTCATCACCCTAGAACTTCACATATATGCAAAATCAACCATACTACTTACCTTAGTTGAACTTAGGCTTGATTTCTTGCAAAAAAATGAGTTATTTCCTTGCCTGCTTGTTTTTAGTTTGCTGCTCTATTTTGTGAATGAAACTGTAAGCAGTAGAACTATTTGAAATAACCTGATTGACACGACCTCGAGCATAGGTCATGCTCGTGCTCGTGTCGGTCATTCTCAGCACTTGTTTCTGTTCAATCGTGCATGATCTCGTTCTGCAACAAATTCAACACGAGGGTGTGCCAATTTCTAAGATGAGCACAGAGTGTGCTCTCAGACCGTGCTGCCTACTTTTTTTCTAAATTTTTCCTAAATTAATCCGATTCGATCCCGTTTTAAGCAATTTTCATTTATTTTAATTGCTATAATAATTTTTAGGACATTACACCAAATTTATACAAACGTACACTCGATAAGTAGACATCTAATAATATCATATGTTATCACGTATAATATGCAGAATATACATATAGATAGCATGTACATATGAAAGAAGTGGTTGGAGTGAAGAGAGATAGAGAGTGCTGAGGAGCAGCAACTAACCCACTTGTTGATAAGTTAAGGGTATAGCTTCTTGCTATCTATCTTAACTTGAAATCAAAACCCACATTTCAGGAGTTACGAGCTCAGTGAGTAATCTTTTAAAGTTAACATATTATAAATTATTCATATTCACAATATAACGTAAATCATTCAATTCATATAGATCATGTAATCAATTATCTGCACATCTCCAGATTCAGATTCTATTCCGCTCATCTCCGATTGACCAATCAATATCTATCCCTACCAATATCAATAATATCCACCAAAAATCATAATTATATACAATCGCATATAACAATCATGATCACTGTATAATCAACCACATACATGTATATATATATATTTCTTGTATTATTTAAAAAGCTAAATGGGTCTCCTTTTTCAACACATTTCTCTATTTCTCCATCTCTCTCAATTGTAGCAGACTCATTAGCCACCTTAAAATAGAAAATCCCCCTCTGCAAACACTCCTCCACAGCTTCTCTGGTTATCACCATACTCCAACTTTTGCAACGGTTGGTGCCCTGACAATTGACTGCAATCGGTGGGGGCACCACCGGACAGACCCCCATATGACAGGTCTCGTCAACGACAGTAGAGGCATGGACCCATAACGGCATCGTCGTAGGTTCGCCCCTACTTGTGAGACAGGAGTTGTGGTTCCACTCTAATTCTGATTTTTTTAAGAACTTAAGTACGATCTCATTCCATTAAATTGTTGGCTAAAGCAGCCAGGATACAATCGGAGCATCGTAGCCCCATATGTGGAGACCTGGGGATGAACCAAATGCTCTTACAAGCTCACGAGCCACTAGGTTCGCAGATCGCCTAATAAACTCAACTTTAACATCAATCAAAGCTGATAATGTGTCTCTACAATCAAGAATTAACAGGCCAAAATATGCGTCTATGAACCTGTTGCTGTTAATCGTCGTTATGGCATTCAAGCAGTCTGACTGAATTATATATCTGGAGCCTCTCTTATCTTTGATCCGAGTCAAAGCTTCTCGTATGGCTAGAGTCTCCTAAACAATTGGATCGCAGACTAGGGATATTTAGTTTTTTCAAAAAAAAAATCTTGACATATGATATGCAAAGGATTAGGTGCGAAAACTATTCTTTGACTTTGTAACTCTGTGCTTTATATGTCGACATCTTATACTCACTTACAATTCAATTCATATACTTTGACCAATTAAGGAAATACAAAACCTTACAAAGTTTTATTCATTCGAATTTAGTGAATCATATGATATCAATTATATTAATTACCAAAATCATACTAAAAGAATAATTTATTCTGTTCATGACATTGATTTTGTCGAATAAATATAATTAAATTAAAGAATTAAATTATAATTTATTTAATATGAGGATTAAATTCGAATTATTTTATGTTTAGATATTAAAATATAATTTAAGCTAAAAGATAATTATTCACAAAATGGTACAAGAGTTCTATAAATAAAACTCATCTCCATCAAAGTTTACACGCTAAAATTGAGGCTGCCAATTTTGAGAGATCTAAAATTCTGTCCTTTAGTTTTAGGTTATCTATTAGATTCTGAATTAATTTTAGGAGCGAAATAATGTTTGAATTTCGGCGTGCAGCATATGTAGATACGAGAAAGGTTATGATAGTCTTTTGATGGTACAAAACGGATTATGAAATAAAAAATATGCATACAAGTGACTTCAATCTATGTAAGAAATCAAATAACTACGTTCTTTTTTGACTGAGAACTTAGACTTGACACAATGATATCATGAAACAACATTCTATGTTTCCACTCTATTGTAGTCATGTTTTGATAAGAACTTGTAAATGTTATTTATACTACTGAAGGAGAAACAGATGTATAAAATCATGACATTTAACATTTTATTTTTATGATACGTGGCTATGTAATTTTTCTATAAAATATATGTATAAATAATTAAAGAAAAAATTGATTTTAAATAAATCTGATATATTAATTTTATAATTATTTATACAAGTCATCTATACTACTAAAATTGAAGTCGACTGTAGAAATTTGATATGTGGCATTCTATACATTTAACACTTGATATATCAAAATTTCCAATTAAAATTATTTAAATACATGATAATTGTGAATATAGGATTTATTTATTTTAAAAAATTTAAAATCTTATCAGTATATGAATTTAATATTTTTTTATAACGAGATTTGTGGATTCAAATCCTTAAAAAATCATATATCATATTATTTTTATCTATTTATGAAAAAACACGATCTTTATAAAAATCTCTTTTATTTTCCTCTATTCATCAAATCAATCAAATTTGAGTTTTTCAATTATATCAATTTGCACTGAGGTTTTTTTTTCTATTCAAATGTATATTGTTATTTTTACAAACAATAAATAATATTTTTAATATCTATACTCATATTAGGTTAAATAAATAAATTAGTTAATTTAATTTAATTTATTTTATGAAATATTTCTATTATTTTTCTAATAAAATAATTAATAAAAATATTTAGTATGATTTAAACTAATAAATTAACTAAACATAGTATACAGTACTCGCCGCATCGCGCGGGTATAAGTGCTAGTTATATTTTATGCACAAGCATATGAAATTTAATTTAAAAAAAAACTATCGTTTGCTAAATTTATTTATTTATTTATAGAAAACATATTTAAAGAGATCTAATCAAAAGTAGTAAATATATATTTTTTAATTTTTCTTAAGAGAAAATATGAAGTACTGTTATATTATAGTAATATATTAATAGAATTATACATTATTCTTGGTATATAATAAAAATATTGTCCATATATACAGTATGTGTTTTTTATATATGTTCAAAAAAGATTGCATACATACATTAATAATACAACATTTAATTAAATAAAACTTTGAGATTTATTATGATAAGTAAAAACTAATATTTGAGTAAAATTTTATTTTTAAGTAATTCAAGATTAAAAATAAAAAAATTACAAATGCAAGTAAAATATTACAGTAAACACAAAAAAAAATTCATCAATTTATTTCAAGTAAAAATTTTTTAATTTAAAAATAGTCATCATTCACTAATTGAGTTCAATTAAGAATTCCTGAACTTAAAATTAATCACCACAAACTCACCGTATAGCCTTTTTTAAAAAATTCATATTCAAATAATTGTGTAATTTTCCTTAGTTCTTAAAAAATATGTGTATAAAAAGTTTTAAAAAATTTATAGTGAAAATATGTCTAATAAATAATTTTTTATTTAATATATTTATTTATTTTTATATTTTAAATATTCAATTAATTTTTTAATAAAATAATTTGTAAATAAATTTTTTTATAATTTACATTTATAAAAAATAGTTAAATCGTAATATATAGCACTCTGACACATACACAAATACTAATTTACCTATTTTGAATTAAGCCTACTCGTTCAAAAAGCTAATTTTCACAGGGAATTTCAATTGATAATAACGAAGCAACTGTAATTGATTCTTTCAATTTTTACGTTAATATAAATTTGACTTTAATTAAGAAAAGAGAAAACTTTAATGTGAAACTCTATCAAGAATTAACTCATGACATGTGTTATATATGGAAACGATTTGACTCTGTGCTTTCTATGTCGACATCTTGTACTCACTTTCGATGCAATTTATATAAATACTTTGACCAATTGAGGAAATAAAACCTTTCAGACATTTCATCCAATGTGATTAACTCAATCTTATCATTGTTGTATCATATAATATCAAGGCGTAGCAATCGTTGTCTCCCTATAAATACAAATACAGTCATCCTGCTATCATTAAACCTTCAAAACAAAATTTGTCATCTAAACTTTGAGATGAATAAGATGAAAAAGATTTCTTCTATTGGTTTGTTTTGTATCTTTTTAATGTTATTACCGGTATTTGTTCGAGCAAAATGCAGCTGTGAAGATGAACAAGAAGAACGAAACAAGTCTGAAGCTCTGAAATACAAATTTGTTGCGATTGCTTCTATACTGTTGGCCAGTGTAATTGGTGTTGGAACTCCAATTATTGGCAAGTTTATCTCGGCTTTCGATCCCAAAAACAATATCTTCTTCGTGATCAAGGCATTCGCGGCTGGTGTAATATTGTCTACTGGTTTTATTCACGTTCTTCCTGATGCTTTTGAGAGCTTGACATCGCCTTGCCTTTACGAAAATCCTTGGGGCAATTTTCCCTTCACTGGTTTCGTTGCAATGTTATCTGCAATTGGGACGTTAATGATTGATGCTTTTGCCACTTCTTATTATAGTAAACATCATTCAAATAAGTTACCATTAGAGAATGGAGATATTGAGGAGAAACCATGCGAACATGAGGGTCATATCCATGTGCATACTCATACTACTCATGGTCATTCTCATGGTTCAGTTAGTGTTGGAGGTTCTGATGGGTTTGAACTTCTCCGCCATCGTGTTATCTCACAGGTAATTTTGATTAATTAACTTTGTTTTATATAAGTAATTTTTTTTTCAAATTAATTTTTTTGGTTATGTTAGGTGTTGGAACTGGGAATTGTGGTGCACTCAGTTATAATAGGAATTTCAGTGGGTGCATCTGAGAGTCCAAAGACTATAAAACCATTAGTTGCTGCTTTAACTTTTCATCAAATGTTTGAAGGCATGGGGCTTGGTGGATGTATTTCTCAGGCCAAATTCAAGGCCCAAGCAGTTGCAATAATGACTCTTTGCTTCTCACTGACAACACCGGTAGGAATTGCCGTTGGTATTGGAATATCAAATGTTTATGACGAGAATAGTCCAACTGCGTTAATTGTTGAAGGGATATTGAATGCAGCATCCGCAGGAATTTTAATATACATGGCTCTTGTGGATCTTCTTGCTGCAGATTTCATGAATACGAAGGTGCAGACTAAAGGAAGGCTTCAGTTAGGAGTTAGTGTATCACTTTTATTAGGAACAGGTTGTATGACTCTCTTGGCAAAATGGGCTTAGTTCAAATTTAGTTTTCGTTTTTTTAGGATACAGATGAGGGAAGGTGCTAATTTTTTTTTTTATGTTAAATTTCATTAGGGTAAGTGTTTGTCCTTTATATAATGCAGTCATCGTTTAAGATCTGTGTTTTGGATTTATTCCTAATTCTCATTTCTGATCCAATTAGCAACTTTAAATCTCTGTGCATTCAGATTTTATTTGCCTACCAATTTTGCAATCCTGTCGATGATTCTGATTGTATTTGCCAGAAAAAGCTGAAGACTTAGTTACTGCATCAGATTTCATGATTTCTTGTTTTTTCTTTTATCCCTGCCTGCTTAGTTGTTGCATCAGCATTCATGATTTCTTGTTATATTTTGTCTGCATTCGAAGAGTTCCCTATTCAAGGGACTTTTACTATGAATTCTTTCTTTAAGGGAATTCGTTGAGACAAAAATTTGTAATATTTCGATGCAGTAAATGTCAATTTGAACTTTTGATTTGTTGAGTAGAAGATAGTTTTAATTTTATATAATTTACATATTTTCAGTTAAATCATTAAGAAGTCTCAATGAGTTTCTTTTGAAAAGACTCATAATAAAATTTTCAACCATTCATATGCCATGTACAACCAAATAAGAAGTTGATTCTTGCAAATGATCAATTGGAAATTTACTGTTTTAACAAAATAGCAGAATAAAACGTAACAAAAATCATATTAAAAGCATAGAAGAACAAAGAACAGTTGTGCAGAGGGTTTCCCTAACGAAACAAAAAAATCATCGTATAACCAATGAAAGTCATATTACAAAGCAAGTTGGAAACCACACGTTGTGCCTGTGAAGAAATATTAGTGTAATTTTTTACACTCTTGGCTAAAAAGTTTTTTTGGTTAATAAGAAAAAAATTTCATCTCCTTTTAGTCTTTAGCCAATGCTGACAGTCAGTGGCAAAAGTGCTCGCTTGGTTCACCATGCATGGCGCAAAATTACATTTGAGAATTGTTGTATTTTTTTCTTGCACTTTTCATTAAGTGAATTTTTTATTCAGGACTGGAATGTTAATATGTCAATATATATTATTAAATTGACAGTTGTAAATGGTGATACGGAAATTATAGCTTGGTGGTAATACCACAACTCACTAGGCAAGTGTACTTATCGAACAGTAATATAGCAACACGAGTATCGAGTGTCGATTCCACAAAGACGAACAAGTACTAATAATATCAACTTAATCTATTATCTAATCTAAAAAAATTGGCTTTAAATTAAAACTACGAACTGGAAATAATAACACTAAAACTAAAGTCGACAAAGCAGAAAGAATCAAAAGCTACGCAAAATGATTGGGTAAGTTGGAGGAGATATCCACAGTTTCTCTAAGAAAGGGGTGTTATGCAATTCTATAGAACAAACTACCAGAAAAGCTACAAGTTCCAAAGAGTTTTACTATACATTGCTCTTTTGGTAGTCTATTCTGTGAGAAACCCTTAGCTGATAGCTTAGTATAAATTTGATGTCATATAAAATATTTAAACAGCTAGTCTTAGGTGAACCTCAGCCCACTAGGATGAGTTTGCAGTTGGCAGATCGATCGATAAAATTTCCTAGGGAAAAATTGAGGAATTCATATTTCCTATGGATTTTGTCAATTTAGATATGGATGAGGATGTTGAGGTTCCGTTGATTTTGGGTCATCCATTCTTAGCAATTGTCAGTGACGGTAAACTAGTTTTG
>CANYCX011297320.1:0-15077 GCA_948193385.1 Breynia disticha f. nivosa
ATTCCAACCAAACACATACTAGCAATTTAACATATTCAATCTTACAAACAACCAACACAAACATATCCACCAATATTCATTCATATTTAATTCAAACAAATTTAGGAATAGTTGCATTCATGTTGCTTACCTTTCAAGAAACGTCTAATGATCCGGTCGGGAACCTCCCTCACCGTGATTTTGACCTCCTATTAAACAAATTATGAATTTATATGATCTTCACACACTTGAACTATACAAAAACAGAAACTTAATGATGCTTTATGTTATTAGTTTTCATTTTTCTTTTACCCTCTCATTAATGTCCTTCTACTAACCTAACCCAATTCTTTTCTCCTTTTACCAACACCCACCATTAATGTTTCCAACAATTTCCCTTTAGCTAAATTCACAATTCCTTCAATTCCAACACATGTCAAATCATCTTAATTCTTATTTTTCCCTCCATCCAACCTTAACAATTTACCTAGCTAAGCTTCCATCTCATACACCATACAACACCCAATTAATTTAGCACTTAAAACATTGACTATAGATGCTAATTATTCTTACCCAAGTGACGAACGCAAATAAGAAACTCAATTTCATAAAACCCCGATTTTGTCACTATTCATATAGCCCCTTTTTATGCGATTCGAAGTACCTAAATCATGATTTTAACACCAACCATAAGTGAAAATGGATAGTATATGTCTCAAGCTTTCCAACGAGTCCTTATTTACTCAAATCGTAGCTCAATCGAAAGAGTTATGACAATTTTAATTTAGGGTTCCAAAGAAAAACGGAAATTGACAAAGATGGAGGTTCTTACCTTGATTTTGAGTCAAGAACAATTTTTGGAACTCCCTAGCTTCAGTTTTTGATAAGCATTAATGGTGGATTAGACGTTTCTGTGGAGATGGTGAGGAGGAAGAAGGAGTTTGGTGAGGAGAAAAGGAAAGAAGGAAAAAGATGGTAAGTGGAGGAGGAAGTGGAGGGTTGTCGTGCGAGTGGAAGGAGAAATAAGGTGGAAAGGTTTATATAGTTGCCTTGGGTCCACTTTGCTTCGTAATATATTTTAGCTCGACCCACATTAAATTCCAAATTTCGAAATTCTAGAATTTTGTAATCCTTCTAAATTTTCCTTAATCTCTCTTATCATAAATCTCAATTAATTCCTCCCAATTACTTATTTAAATATTTTACGAAAAAATTTCCTGTATTTTCTTCGTATTTTATTTTAATATTTTAATTAAATACAAAATTTTGCGAAATTTTGGGGCGTTACATGTATGCAAAGCATTAGCAGGTACTAAATACTAGCAGACTTTTGGCAGCTTTTGGAGTCCAGTGTTTGATCAATAGGTCGGCGGCTCTAGCTTTTGGAAAAATGTTTTGTAAACTATGTGCTTTGATCATAGTTTAGTCACATTACATATTTTGTAACTTTTGCCACTTTTTTCGCATTACTACTTATACATTTAGGAACATCATGTATTTAATGCATGATCATTTAGTACCTACTTTTCATAAATCTCAATTAATTCCTCCCAAATATTTTATTTAATTATTTTGCAAAAAATTTTCTTGTATTTTCTTCATATTTTATTTTAATTTTTAATTAAATATGAAATTTTGCGAAATTTTGGGGCGTTACATGTATGTAGAGCATTAGCAGGTACTAAATACTAGCAGACTTTTGGCAGCTTTTGGAGTCCAGTGTTTGATCAGTAGGTCGGCGGCTCTAGCTTTTGGAAAAATGTTTTGTAAACTATGTACTTTGATCATAGTTTAGTCACATTACATATTTGGTAACTTTTGCCACGTTTTCCGCATTACCACTTATACATTTAGGAACATCAAGTATTTAATGCATGATCATTTTGGAGGTTTTCGTCTTTCCTTTATGTGTTTTATTTATCTTCCAAAATGAAAAAAAAATTTATGTTGCTTTGTTCTTATCTAATAAAAAATGAGAAAGAGTTTCGGGGGTTCACACTAGATTTTTTAGCTAAACAGGTGAGTAATCTAGACTCATTTTTATATTGTTATTTGTGTAATCACTTAAAGAAAAGATATTTAATTCATATGTATTGTTGTATTCATAAGATGATATGCTTAGCTTATATGATAATATTTGTGAGACTGTTAGAATTACTAGAGTGTGAGAGCTTGATGTGGAGTGCAGGGGTTACACTTTTACCAAATTGTCTACAGTCAAAGTGATTTTTGTGATGGATTTTATGTCCATATGAAATGCTTAAGATTGAATGATGCATACGTGATAATCATAAGAAAGACAAGTTTATTTACAAAGTAAATGGAAGCATGTTGAATATGTGATGAATGAGATGAAAGTAAATCAATTTTTATAATGATAATACAAGCAAATAATCAAATGTGATATCGGACGAATAATATGAAACATAAAGTGAATAGTATTAAATTGAAATATATGAATATTCACAATTATATCATACGTACAACCATCCATATGTATTAAATGAATAATAAATGGAGGGATACTTGGAGATGTGCATAAATGTAAATGTGAAGCAAAATGGAGATGTGCGGAAATATAAATGGAGATGAGTGGATATTTAAATGGAGATAAGTGGATATGTAAATGGAGATGAGCGAATATGCATATCGAGATGAGCAAATATACAAATAGATATGAGTGAATATGTATATAGAGATGAGCGGATATGCAAATAAGGATGAGCAGAAACATAATTGGAGATGTGTGCATGAAATTACAAATGATAAATGGAATGAATGCGATAAAGGAATACAAATGAACAGGAGAAATTACATGATAAATGATGAAAATTTTACAAGTTATACAACCAAATGAATGAAAAGTAAACTAAAGGATTGCATAGGAATGAAAATAAATGTATTTAAATGCAAAGGTGCTAATATACACATGAATGTAAAAGATTGCAAATGTGTAAATGAATGCATAGGAATGAAAATAATTGCATAAATTGTAAATGAATGTATGTGAGTATACATTGATGCAAATGTCATAAGATCATAATATATGATATCATAAGTTTAAATATATAATTGTATATGATAATATTTGTAACGCCCTCAATTTTTCATTTAATTAAAAATTTAAAATTTAAAATACGTAGGAAAAATAAGAATAAATATTTCGCGAAATGTCTAAAATAAAACTCGGGGAAAGGAGAGAGTTAGACATTGGAAGGAAATAAGAATCGGGATTAGTGAACAGAGCAGAAAAGAAAGGTACGAACGAAAAGGGTGAATTAAAAACTGTAGGGGTATTTTTGTCCAAACCACTTAAGATATATATATATATATATATATATCTAAATACCTTAGGGTTTCCATCACTACTTACATATTTCCTCTTCTTCGATATTGTTCTCTACCTTAAAAACCCTAAGCACCATCTTTTCTCATCAAATTCTAGTACTAAGAAGTTCCGAAAAGGTCGGAAGTTAAATTTCGATAAGTTCTCTTCAATTGTTCTTGTAAATCTCGTTATTTTTCGTAACCTAGTTTCCCGACCACATAATTCTTGCGTTTGAGCTCCAATTTGAGCAAATGATAGCTCGTTGGAAAGCCTAATATGCATACTACCTTAAAGTAACAATTTTGGGTGTTAAATCGTGTTTTAGTTGCCCGGAATTGACGATAGGAAGCACCCCCTTCAAAGTGACGAATTTGGAGTTTTTGTGTTTGAGGTTTTTTCGTGTTTTGTCACTTTGGTAAGTTTCCTTAGAGTCCATTGAGTGTATTGAGAGTGTTAATTTCTTTGGGCATTAAATGGTGAGGAAGTATAAGGTAACGATAGGTAGATGTCTAGGGTTTGGAAGGGAAAACTGATCGTAAGGATGTTCGGATCATAGTGGAGTGTAAAAACCATTTCAACCAACTTAAAAAAACTTATTAAAACATTAGTGAGGGTTGGTGAAGAGTAATGGTGGTAGGTCAAAGGAAGGATATAAGTATTAATGGGTGAGATGATGTAAGGAGGAGGGCTTGATGGAGAGGACAGAGAAATATGAAAGTATACATATTATAAGTAACTCACTCATGCATCTTTTCTCATTTACAAAAGACGATATTGATATAAAGGTTAAAATGTTTAAACAGGAAACGTGAATCATGGTATCACGGTGAGGGAGGCTCCCAACCAAACCGTTAGACGTTTCTTCCAAGGTAAGCAACATGAATGCAACTTTCCTTGGTTTGTATGTGTTCTTGTATGAGTATGTACGTTATTTGCATGACTGATACCAGTGAAATGTGATTATGTGTTGATATGCGACTATAAAAGCATATTTGATTTGATGTTAGCTCGATGTTTGTATTGTCTGCAGTGGATGGAATTGGATTGTGTAGTTAGAATGCCAGTGTGATATGGTATTCTTGTGTTGTTGGATATGTTAGCATTTGTGTTGAGATTTGGTGATGATTAAAGGTTGAGTACATTTGATCATAAAGTATAGCATGAGTGAATTGTGGATGCATGATTTGAGTTGCTTGGTTTATGCACTTAGCATTCATGCATTTGGGCTCATGGGGAGCATAGTTAATAAAATAAAGGGCACATAGTGTGCAATATGAGGGAGTGGTTATATGCATTTAGAGTACAATTTACGGGCGCTTAGTGCGCAAAACAAAGATACGGGTAGTATATAACAAATGCTACACCAAGGCACAATGGTAAAATGCTCGGGGCACAGACGTGTGTACGAGCGTGCCAACATTTATGGGCGCTTAGTGTGCAAATTATGGGCGCTTAGTGCACAAGATTATTATGGATCCATATTTATAACCATATACTCCCGGCCAAAAGGCCAGTTTGTAAACGTCAGTATTAAGGCCAAGTAAGAGCGTAGATTAAAAGTTTAGTTTAAAGCATGGGCAATCGTATATTATGTTGCATCTATTATGGGTACAAAAGAAGTATATGATGCTATGATTATGGGAATATAAAAATGTGACCTTAAAGTATAAATATTTATGAATGCCTCAAATGCTTTTACGAGGGTTTGTATGTTTTGTACACTAGAGACCAAATGGATCATGTATGTTTTTATATGTTGTATATACTTATTATGTATTTATGAGAATGACTTGGATTTATTTACACATGATCATTGATTGAAATTGTATTTCTTATTAGGTGAAGGTTGATGTGGATTGAGTTCAAAATAGAAAATTGCTAGCAGACCACCAGTCACAATCATGACTAATCCTAGTCACAAATGTGACTGGTGATCTGATTCTCATTTGAGGGAAGAGGAACTAGTCACGAATGTGACTGGCCTCCTGATCACGTTTGGGTTAGGTTTTCTGGGGTTTAGCCAAGGTTTGGACTAGTCACGAACGTGACCAATCCCAGTCATGCTCTTGACTGGCTTGCTGAACAAATGTGATGGCTGGTTGATGATTTCTGTTGACGGGTCACGTTTGTGATTACCTCAATCACGATCATGATTCTTTCTCAGATGACAGCCACGAACGTGATCCATGCCAGTCACGTTCGTGATTGCCATTCTAGAATTCAAATGTATGTCAATAAAGGGAGTCACGAACATGACTGACCTCAGTCATGCTCGTGACTGGCCTGCTGTCCAAAATGGTGAATACTATGAGTCTAAATGCATCCATATGTGTCCAGGAATGTTTATGTGTGTTCATTGATGTTATATGCAAATTTTATAACATATGCTTAAGAATATGCCACGGTCATATGTTAATTCCATTCGTGATGGATTAATGGTAGAACGCTATGGAATAGATGAATGTATGTATAAATGCTATTGTGTGGAAAGTTGTCTATTTCAGTAAGTGCTGCCTACGGGGTTTCACAACTATCGCATATTATGCCTGCCATATTGGCAGGGTCTTAAGAGAATTTTGGACGGGAAGGTGAAGTCTCTTTTGCTTGTTTCCAACCCGGACTCAAAGAACAGAAGAACCAAGGTGGGCAGTGCACTAGGGATTAGTTTGATACAAATCATAAAGACTTTGTAATGAATGTTTGACAGTGCATACATGTTTCTTGTGAGGTTATAATTAAAATGGCATCATAGGGATTCCTTTTCTTTTATAACCCTAACTCTATTTTGTACACCTTGAGCATTTTGAGATTTTCCTTCTCAAACATTGTACCTGTTTACTTTAAGTAATGAAATGTAAATTTTTATCACTTATATTTTGAATTGTCATTTTCAAATCTATGATTTCCAAGTTCGAATATCACTTAATAAGAAAAGAGAAATGATTATTCAAACAAAGGTGATAGTCAAATTTGGAGGTCACACGATGACTTCAAATATTGTTGAATCTCTCAATGCAATAAACAAAAAAATTTGAAGTCTTTCGATAACCACAATGATTGAACAATTGAGGGCTTTGTGTGTACAATGGAGTGTGAAATTTCACACAAAGAGTACCACTATAATTACTCCATTAACAACAAAATACAATAAGATTATTTTTTAAATGACCATCAAATCAAGTATTTTCAAGGTTTTTTTTATTATAAATGTTCACTTAAGTTGACAATATTTTATAACATAATAACTTTTCTTTATGCATATTAGCACAACATCAAATAAGTTTTGAAAAAATCATCATAAGTTCACAGAGGTTCACCATTAAAAAATAAAATTATTAACACTTATTTTTTTTTAAAATGCAGATTGTATATACTTCTAAATGCATTTTCAAAGTCATGGACATAAAATGTGAGGAAAACATTGTCTTCTATATTGAAAAATGCATATGCTCATGCAAAAAGTTCCAAACCAATGAATTACCATATTGTCATGTCATTCCAATCATTACACAAAGATAACATGACATTCAAAATTAGAGTTTTGGTTTTTATCACAACAAAACCTTGGAGAAAACATATAGTTGTGTGGTAAATATAATATTGACTTCTAACATGCTTGCAATATTAGAAGAAACCACTTGAGAACAAATGAAACCACCTATAAGAAAGCCTTAAGTTAGAAAACCAAGAACAGCAGAACATAGGAGAGAATAAAGGAGAACAAATGTAGCAACTGCAAACAACAAGATTATAATAGAAGAACATGTAAACATTTGACCACTACAGATGTTTAGATAGTTACTTCTTTATGTTTAATTAAATACTTGAATATTTTCATCATCATTTGTAATAAACATTTAATTTCACAAAGATTCACATAATATAGTTACATACATTAAAATATTAAATAAATAATTATTTTTCATAAAAAAATGGTAATGAAATTTTAAATTGTTTTTTGAAGAAAACACATAAGATTTTTAAATATTAATAACATTTAAATAATACATGTGAAAATGACCAGAATAATATATCATATGTGGTTTTTAATTATTTGAACTCGTGTGAACTTAAATTACTAAGAACAACTTAATTAAAGATCTAATAAACAAGAAAGTTTAAAAAGGTTCACATAATATCACATTACTATCATAATAACTTATAATTAAAGAAATAGATATGAAATTAAGAATAAAATAAATGTATACGATTTAAAATATGTAAGAATAAGAATATATATGAATGAGCATATGAGACAACGTTAGAATTTAGCAAGTTGAATTCAGATGTTCAACACATCGAGCGTGCCACTGAACACGGTGAGCATGTTGTTGAAAAATAATGAGTGCGATCGTGTTAATTCATACTATGGGTGTGTTGCTGGGAATTAAGGAACATGGTGGTCGTGTTGTGTACCACGGTGGTCGTGTGGCCTAGCACTAGCTGTGGCAAAAAGCAACACAATCTTTTCGTGTCATCAAATTTGGAGAATCCTAAAAAGTAGAAGCATGAGGTGGTTGTTTTCTTAAATAAAAAATACTAAAGGCAATAGAGAAAAGAGAGACGGGAGAAACTTGAGAGAGCAGAAAGAAGGAAAGATTTACACTTTAAAACTTTGATAGTAAAACTAACACCAATCCAAACAAAAAATCGAGAAGGAAGGAAAGAAAACTCAGTGGGAATGAATAATCAATAAAGAAGGTAAGTAAATTTAAGAGTATATTTAGAAAGTACCAATATTTAGTAGAAATTTTAACAAAAAATAAAATAGATTGAGATCGACGAATTAGATAATTAAAAATATTTAATGTACATTCATTCATATAGGTTATTGAAATGTATTAGATTATATTGAGTGTTATAAAGAATTTTATGTTGATATATAGGACGAGTATCTAGGTAGCAGAGCTAGGATTGGAGCCTGAGAAACTCCGAGTATCTTAGTTGAGCATGTGAGTAATCTAACTTACTTATATAAAGTTAACTATGGTGATATTTATATTCTATATTGAGATTATATATTGTGAATAAAAAGTATAGATATGATTGATGATGAGACAGGTATACGAACTACAGGATTGAATTATACAGGCATGAGATTATATGTGTATTAATGTTAAACGATATATGTAATGGTATATGGATTGTGGATTTATTGGTGGAGATTGTGGAAATAGGAGGTGATAAAAGATTGATCAATTAGGAGAAGGAGTAAAAAAGAAGAATGAGTAGAAAATGAGAACGAGTTGATAATATGATTTGAATGACTATATTATTATTATGGTTGATTATATAAATGTCTATAAGGTGAATTATTGGTATTATTATATGTGATTTATTAATTATTAATAATTACTGAGATTGAAACTCATTAAATGTAAACTTTTGGATTTCAAACATAGAAAAATAGATAGGAACTTTAGAGTCAGATCAGCAGGCAAGGTTACTACAACTCCTTCGCACTCTTAATCACTACATAGACATGTTTGAGTAAATAGTTGCATGTACATTTTGTATGTATTGCATATGTGATATGATATGATATATATATATATATATATTATGTGATTTTATTCATTTGTTAAGATTGGCTCGTTGTTTGATCTTATGTGAATGACAATGAAATAGAGATTCTGTTTTGATCGAGTAATGATTGATTTTTAGTTGATATATGGTTATAGCATATACAACATGTATCGTGTCCAACTAACACATGCATCATGTTGTATATAAAATAAGGGCATGTTATTTAACACGTGACTATGTCCATGAGATGTGTTAAACTAACATGGACCATGTTTAGGCCGTATATATGGTTGTGTTGTAACTTTGTCGATAATAAAATAGTTTATAATCAGTATATAAATGATAAATAAATGATATAAACATTAGATAAATGAAAATGAATGAAAAATTTTTAATTAATAAGATTTTTTATAGTATGATCAATTACATAGGTATGGTTTATTAGTTATGTTACAATGTTAAACTATGATTAATAAGGTAAATACATAAATTGTATGAATACATTAACCAAATAAGTACTTGAATAAATGACTACAAAACTGATAATGGAATTTTTCACCAAGAAAATAAGTCAGAAATAAGTTCGCAGATGTTCATAAATATGAGTCATAAAAAGTCACTAATATTGTATTTGATGAATAATAATTCACTTCTAAAAAGAACATGTAATGCCCCAAAAAATGTGAGAATTAAGAAATATGGTAATAGAGATATATAACAGAATTGAATCGAGAGAAAATTGGACAAAACGATGAAAACAACATATGGGCATGGGCTGGACACAATCGTGGCACGGGTCGTGCTCATGTCATTGTTGGAAATGATTGGCATGAAAGGGAGCACTGGACATGCTGGAGTCGTGTCAAAAATGTGGCACACGACCTTTGGCACGGTGCGTACCGAGGGGTGTGCCCGTTCAAAAAGTAAAATGCAAACTGTCACATGAAACGTAAGGATTCTAAAAAAACCACCCAAAAACCCACTAGAAAGCAACCCCAAAGTGCACGGTTTGTGGAGATCTTGGCTAGAGAACAGAGAGTTTTGGCCTGAATTAAGGTTGAAGAAATGTAAAGGTTAAACTGTTTTTCATTATGTGTACTTTGAGGAAACTAGGTTTGTGTATTGTTACAAATTTTGTAATTTTAATGAAAATAGATGAATGATGGGTGGAAATGAGTAGGGTTAGTTGAAATGGGTTTAATGTAAGTAATGTGGGTAAGTTGCAAGCTAAATAATGAAAGTTAGGAAGAGAAAGGGGTGATTAGGGTTGATGTTAAAGAAATAAATTTGGGGGGATTTTTTCCGATTAGGGTGTTAAATTGTTTGATTGATATGTTGGATAAATTGTTGACATAAATGTATGATGATATGTTATAGGAGGCAATGTTTGGAACCCAGATTAGAGTTGAGCCACGAGCACGACTTTGCTAATTTCGAGGTAAATGCACCAACAACACTTACCTTAGTATGTCTAGCAGTGTATGGTTATGTAAATGCGATTAATTTGCATTTGTATAAAATGGTAGTGGAATGTGTCTTAAAAATGGAGTTTGACTTTATATGAGCTTTGTGTGGATTGTGTGATCTGTTAGCAATGTGCTATATAAATGCGATACTATGATTTGATTTATGAATGAACAAATATGATAACATGTGGTGTGTGATGATTTATGATACGTGGTTGATGACTTGATGGTTATTATGAATATGATATGATTAATGGAGATTATGAAATGTGTTAAATGCTATTTAGAGGAAGGAATGATGGGGAAATTGGCAGTAATTTTTGTGATGATTTAGCATGATAATATATATGATATTGGTCGTTATGAATGTATGTGCATTATATGTTCATGAGCATGATGTGTGAAATATGGCTGTAAAGATATCGGGCCAGGCTCAAAACCGAGCGAGAGCTCGCGAATGTGCGATGGGAAAGATGAACGAAAGCTCAATGGTTATAAAAAATAGGAAATTGGGGTGAGAGCTCCTTGGCCGTAATTGATATCGAGCTGGACCTGAGGAAATCGAGCGAGAGCTCAATGGTTGTAAAGAGATGGAAGACCATAGGGCATAATTGCGTGCAGAATTGCATTGGCATTGCATAGTGCATCCATTATTAATTTTATAACCTTGTGTGTTGAGTTTGAAAGAATCTGGTCATGGAAATTTTTATGGATGTGCATATAGGGAAAATGATTGTTAGATTGCTAATTGTGAAATGTGTTTATGTTGCTAGAAACATAAGAGAAAGGTCTTGAATGTTGTTTTCATGAGTGATGTATTGAGTAGCTTAGGTGTTGATGTTAATTGTAAGTTCCAACAGGTCGACACGGTGGGTGTGCCAACAGGCACGACCTCGTGCCAGACCACTGGAATAACGGGTGGTGTCCATGACCTCGTGCTGAGAGGTACGTGGAACGTGCTGGAACATTGTCCTAATTCTAGAGTGATGACACGACGCCCGTGCTGGTCACCACGTGCCCGTGCCAGACAATAGTTCTTAGTTGTGAAGAGCACGGGGACCGTGCTCATTGTCACACCCACGTTTACTGGAATTTTCGAAGTAAATATGGCATAATTAAAAGACATAATTGATAGAGATTAAACAAAGATGATTGCCCTATTGAATAATGTACCAAATACACACTAAATAATGAGTACTTATGCATTAACTACCTTGGTAAGTGTTTTAATTGCACTTACTGAGTAATTAATTACTCATGTGCGTGTTGTTTGTGTTAATTGTGCAGAACGTCAGTAGTTAGTGGTGGGACTTCATTTTCGATGGTTGCTAGCAGTGCGATACGATTCCTCAAGGTCGTGGCTCCTAGCTTTTGTGGATTTTATACTTTTGTACATCTATACAAACACTAGTATAGATAGATGATTTACATACATTGATTTAAAATCCTTTCCATAGCTTTTGTGCTTTATATCTTAGTTTTGTATACGGCCTAACATTGGCAAGGATTTTTAAGCAATGCATGTTTACTTCTCTTCTTTCCGTTCTTGGATTATTAAATTGTTTTAGAAAAAAATGGTTGTAAATTTCTATATTTATTTCAAAAAAGGTACTTTAAATTTGGGCATCACATTTAATGGTATCAGAGCAGAGATTAGATTCCCTGCGAACTGTGTCAACATTGTTTTCATTACATCATATTTTTGGAAAAACTAAAGGTTTTTAAATTGTGATTTCTATATGATGGAGCCTATCGACAACGTATTGCACGAGACCGCTAAGTCCAAAGAGTTAGTACAGGGGCTGGGATCCGCCCTGGTGCCTAATGTGCAGCCCGCACAAGCTACCATACCACCCTTTGAACCGCGTATGCTCATTTCTTCGAGATGATGCAGCGGATGATTGGAGGACCTGGGGTCAACGAGGGATGAATATTGACCATAACTTTGGAGAGGTACGCAAGCAAGACATCAAGTCTTTTGAGGGCACTACTGATCCCGTAAAGGCAGAAGATTGGCTCAGACATACAGAATGAATTCTCAACCACATCTGGTTAAGGTCAAACTTAATAGAGTAATTCACAAAACATTAATGTGGTGTTAATTTGTTTAACTTAAAGAGATTTCAAGTTAGGTTAATCAATATTAGACGTTAATTACCTCGAGAGTGAGATTAATATAATATAGGAATTGCCACGGTCTAGTCACAACCACAACAATAATTTTAAGTCCAATTGATAATTAAATAACTCTAGGGATTCAATACCTAAGTGTTGCCTTTAGTAATTGATTTAATCTTTTGCTTTTTATTTTGTTAATTTAATTGTTAGTTTAATTAGTAGTTTAATTTATTTAATTATTTTTTATTATATTTTGTAGGTAAATGATAATAAATAGTAAGTAGTTAGTAATCTGTCTCTGTAAGATCAACACTTGAGGCTCTTAAAGCTAGTTACTACATCGATAGATACACTTGCATGTTGGTAACGTATGGTAGACGGCCATGGAGTTTTTGGCACCGTTGCCGGGGATAGATATTAGTTAAAGTTAGGCGTTATTAATTTAGCCATTTTATTTTTTTTATCTTTGATTTTATTTTTTTTCTTATTTTCTATTTTATTTTTTTAAATTTAATTTTTTGTTTGTTTTGATCTTTTTTTGTTATTATTATTTTTGCTATTTTTATTGTGTTTACTTTCTTTTTCAAGAATCGCATTGGGTTTTGTTTTACTTCCTTGCAGGTAATAGAAGAAGGATTAAATACGAGAATAGCAATGACAGAGGAAAATCTGTGTTTGCCGGATAACCAACTTGTTCAACAAAATTCATTCTACCAACCGATGACTATGTCAGATTACGCTAGGCTAAGTATAAATATAGCAGAGTTTAGCATTGTTCATCCTACAGTAGCTGCAAATAATTTTTAGATCAAGCCTAATCTTATATAGATGTTGCAGCAGAATGTACAGTTTGACAGATTACAAGATGATGATCCGAACACACATATAGCTAATTTTCTTGAGATTTGTTACATGTTTAAGATAAATAGAGTAATCGATGATGCCATAAATTTAAGCTTATTCCTATTCACTTTGAGGAACAAAGCGAATTTATGGCTACAGTCTCTTCCTAGACAGTGCATCACAACATCGGACGGGCTGGCAGAAAAATTTTTGCAAAAATATTTTTTGCTGCTAATACTACAAAGATGAGGAATGGTATTTTCTCATTTCTTCAATGGGATGGAGAATCACTATATGGCACGTGAAAGCGATTCAAGGAATTACTGAGGAGAATCCCACACCATGGTCTCCCTGTTTGGTTACAGGTACAAACTTTTTATAGTGGACTGAATTTAAGTACTAGACAGATGATTGATGACGGCGGCAGGAGGAACACTAAATAATAAAACACCATAAGCAACGCAGAAATTAATTGAGGAGATGACTATTAATAATTACTAGTGGTATTCTTCTAGAGCAATGTGACCTAAACCAACTAGATTATATGATGTGGATGCAGTTACAGCCTTGGCAGCCTAAATGGAGCTATTGAGTAAAAAGATCAATGAGTGAATCAAGTCTTCCAATGCAAATTATGTGGGGGAGGTCACACTAGTCAAGAGTATGCAAAGACTATTAATTATATGGGGAACAACAATCACAGAGTACATAATAACTTATGTAGTAATACTTACAACTAAGGGTGTGTTAATCATCCTAATTTGGTTTGGGGTGGTTAGAACCAGAATCATCCTACTCAGCCACCCGAATTTCAATAGCAATAGTTAGGAGGCAAAATGTAAAAAAATAGATAAATTACTGACGAAGTTTGTGCAAGCCTTAGAACGGGATTTACTCAATTAGAGAATGAGGCTAAGAATCAATCAGATGCCATATGCAATTGAGAAAATCAAGTTGGATAGTTGACAAAACTAATGTTAGGACAAGCACAAGTTTCCTTACTTAGTAATACTGAAGTCAACCTATGTGGACAGGTTAATGCAGTAATTGTTCAAGAGGTTATGAGTAATAAGTAGAAAGCTAGAGCATAGGAACCAAGTAGAGAAACACCAAAGAAACTAATGTTGCTCAGAGAATATAAGCTTCTCATTCCCTACCTAGCTAGGCTTAGATAGTGGGATGAGATTGAGAAGCACAAGGTAAATTATCTGTTGAATAAACTACTGTGAAATATGTGGTGCAGGTACTGGAAGAAGAAAAATAAATTTGGACAAATCGGTAAGTGAGAGAAAGTTGGAAGAGCTCAACAGGGAGAATTTAAAAGAAGACAACTCTCACATTGTCTACAATACATTACTAGAAAAGCTGGAAGATTCAGGTAATTTTTATATTCTCTGTATTATTTGTAATTTAACTATTAAGAAAGCTCTTGCAGATTTAGGTGCCAGAGAAAGTTTAATGTCATATCTGTTAATTAAAGGTTTTAGCTTAGGGGAGTTTGAGTTGACAAAACTGACACTTCAGGTGGCAGACAGGTCAGAGAGCAAGTTGGAAGGGCTCAACAAGGACAATTTAAAAGAAGACTGTTGCACTAATGGCGGTGAACATTACGCCCGTTCTATGTTTTGATAATGACTTGAAATAAATGAACTTGATAAATATTGTCCACAGGTTGATGAGACAGCTTAGATCGAAATGAGGCCGACTTGGAATTAGATTTTGGTGTTAACACGGAAATTTGACAAAGTTAGTCGACCAATATATGTTTTAGTCGACTAAGTTGAATACAGGATATTAAGAGCGCGAAATGAAAAGCC
>CANYCX011297428.1:0-10092 GCA_948193385.1 Breynia disticha f. nivosa
TGTATATCCTGTAATCATATCAGATAAACATCATCTATCATTAACATTGTATAAGAAATCTCTCACTAGAGCATGCAATATAAACAACTGTAACTGTATACTATATAATTTTTCTCTCCACTTTGTCGTTGGGATCAATCATAAATCACCAATCCAATCACCACCAATATCATATCATATATCATACCATATCATATCATATCACCTCACCAGTACCATATCATATGACCCTACTAGTACCATATCATATATCATATCGTATCATATCATATCACCTCACCAATACCATATCATATATCACATCCTGTCATATCATATCATCGCACCAATATCAAGTCAAACTCTGTCAAATCTAGTAATATCAAATCAACTGTAAATTCTATGTTTTGTATTTTTACTATACAATTTTAGTATATTATATGTACCCACATCATTTCGCCTAAAGGAGTATGGACTCCTAGGCTCTGGGTCAATGTCTCAGGTTTTACTTTTATTACATGTATTATTCTGGGGTAATAAATGAATGTGTAGAACCAGGATCTATCAATACGTAAGCAAAAATACCAAATAAATGTAACTCATATGTAATCACCTCAGGAGCTCCTCTGCCTCCTGTCTGAACAGCGCAAAAACTCGAGCGTGCCCCTAAGTTTAAGTACCAAAGGCTCCTCTGCCTCAGCTAGAAGCTAGAGTAAAAGTAGCTCCTCTACCCCGTTTATAACTGTCACTCACAAATGTTCTCATATCACTACTGTGTACTACTGACTATGTCTAGGATGTATCTCTCTATGTCCCTACAATATCCCTCCTACTAAGGCAATCTCTAGAATAATGTCCCTGCTGACCACACATATAACACGCACCTGTCAATAGTCTACGCTCACCAATATGAATCCTCTGACAATGTGGACATGTAAGTCTAACAGGTTCTACCACTGTCACCGAGCTACCCTGTCCTCCCCGTTCAGATCCTCTACTACGATAAGCCTGATAAGAAAATGGTTGTGATCGACCTACAGTAAATCCTCGGTACTCGGTATGAGTAGGGGTAAACGCAGTCCTCTTACCCGGTCTGCTAGACTCTACTAGAGTCATTACCCTCTTTTGTTTACCTTCTTTCTCTTCATCATCATCATCTTTTCCTTTTAAAATTTCTTCAACTCTAATAGTTTCATCTTCCCCTACATTTATCCCTGTCAGTAAAGATATAACTCGTAGCAAAATGTGATAGCTGGGTAAACTGTAACTCGTACTCGGTTATAGTCATCTTCCCCTGTTTCAGAGCTAAGAACTCCTTCCATTTTGCATCACAATATACTTCTGGTAAGTACTTCTTCCTAAACTCTCATAAAAAACTCTCCCAAGTTATTGCTCGTGGAAACTCCATAGAATAGGGAACTATCTTCCACCATTCATACGCATCACCCTACAATAATGATACAGAAAACTCTAACCTATCTCTAACTGTAGCATGCATCATCTCAAAAACTCTGTTAATCTGATCCAACCACTCCTCTGTTAGTCTTGGATCTGTGGTACCGCTAACTCTACAGCTCCCAACTTCTTCAATTCTTTAAAGTTTTTTGCTCTAATTTGGTTATCAGTCAAACTTGGATCCCTGTAGATAGGATAATAAGGTGGAGGTGGATAAGGATAAGTTGGACTGTAATACGAAATATCATGATCATATGGCTTGTGTCTAAATCGTGCACAAGACATCTAAATAGTATCTTTCTAGGTTCTGCTACTCCCTCTCTCTCTCTCTATAGACTGCCTAGGCTGCGCCATATCTATAAAACTAAATAAAGAATGATTAAGCACACATTTCACACAATGCACATTCAAATGCAGAACACAATTTAAATCGTACATTTCACACATATCAACATACAATCCAGAGATCATATCCCTGCTCTGATACCAAAATAAAACATCTTATACATAATACATTTCTAATCATATAATTAACCAATTTAAATCGTATATTTTAAAAATGTTTCTTTTTATCATGTCATATTCTCACTCTTATCTGTTAATAAGGTATCATTGGTTGATTGAATAGTGAAATGGCAATGTAATTGAGCAACACGAGCAAAACAGTGCATCAGCACAGCCTGTGTTGCCTGTAGTTCATATGAGCACGGCTCGTGTTTATCAGCTCTCCTATGGGCACGATCTCGTGTTGATTCAGTATGACCTGTGTTCAGTCAACACAGCCAATGCCATGTTGAACTACTGCAACCCGAAACCAACCTATAACCAACCTGTTCATTACAACTTATATTTGTACATTTCGCATACTATAGCAATTATATCAATCATCATCAATAAGTTCACATCCGACATGCCTTTAACATTATCGTTACTCTATAACTTGTACCATCTCAATAAGCAACATTAGAACTCATATATATATATATATATATATATACTCAAAATCAACCAACATCAAACATCATCTCAACAAACTAAACATTAAACGTAACTATACATATCACAACCAAATGTACACAAAATGCAAATGTCTAACATATCCGCTCTTATCTGGTGCCGAGTGAAGAGAGAGAAAGTGCAAGAGTAGCAGCTGACACACCTGAATAGTCTGAAAAGCTAATCTTGCTCTCTATCGGGTCTTGAAATAAAAATCATAGTTGCATGAGTTGCAGGCTCAGTGAATATTCAATAATTTAGTAAAAACTTTTCATCTTTCATCTTATCATATTAATTCGATAAAGATGAACATATCAATCTTTCATTTATAGTCAATTTAACTTTCATATAATCTTGTATAATATGTAATCAAGTAATCACATGTTTATCCTATAATCATATCAGATAAATATCATATATCAGTAACACTATATAAGAAATATCTCATTAGAGCATGTAATATAAACAACTGTAATTGTATACTATACAATCTTCCTCTCCACTTCCTCTCTATGATCGATCATGAATCACTAATCCAATCACCATCAATATCATATCATATATCATACCATATTATATCACCTCACTAGTATCATATTATATCACCTCACCAGTACCATATCATATATCATATTGTACAAGATGAAGACTCACTAGGTGTGGATGTTAAATGGAGGAAACTAGGTATTGGTGTCCTTGTAAGTACAAAATGTTCTTGGTTTTGTGCAAAACATAAGGGGTGTGGTAGGTGTTAGATTAAGAGTGATTTACATTTGAGTCCCTATTTAGTTTTGATAATGTATGAACTCATAGAAGTGATAAAGATTTTTTTTTACCGGCTAAGTGTACGAATTTTCACACAAATAATGAATGTTAAGGTATGTCCAATGTAGGTTGATCATGACTAAGAAACACAGAATGCAGACAGCAAGATCAAGCCATGTTACTAGAAAGTAATTTAGTTTAGGGGTTCACGTAACGTGCGTTACACATTGTTAATCCACATTATTTGGCAGCGTGGAAGTTCCAAAATTGATTCTGCGTCAAAGTGATTTGATGCGTTAATGTGCGTTAAGGTAAGTTAACATACATTATTTTAAATTTAAAGTGTGTTATGTGTAGATAAGCCATGTTAGACATATCGAGTCAATCTCACCAAGGGGTACTAGACAAATCAAAGCAAAACAGGTAGCAGATTATGTTAAGAACAAGTAGTGTATGTTAAGAACAGGTAAAAAAACATTAGGTGTGGCAGTAACGTATGTTACACATGGAACAACGTATGTTATCGAGCAAACATGTGAATGATAGAATTACAACATGGTATCTTTGAGCAACATATGTTGTATGAATGAACATCGTATGTTAAGAAGGATAACGAATGTTAGTAAAAGAGACCAACACAAGTTAGCGCGTGTAATAGAGCAGTAAATGAATAGTCATTTAAACTCCAACGGGCTTTTTTGTGTCTTACGTGTTAAAACTCAAGAGGGGAGTATGTAAACACATGTTACTGACCTGGAAACATAAAGAGCTTTAATAGAAAACATTCCTACACTCAATCGCAAGGATTTTGCCATATTCATTCAAGATTTCAAGTTGAGCCCTAAAGCAAGATACAAATGAGTACTTCAATCTATATATCTATTAATTGTTTAGAGCTTAATTAAAGTTGAATAAATTCATTGCATAGGGTTCGTTTATCAATTACTATAGTATAGAATTGCTATGTTAAGATTGTTAGTTGTTGTCTAACATTTGTGATAATAAACTATGATAGAGTTCTCAGTTAGTTAGAAAGTGAAATTGTATAAGAGATCTTACTTACCTAGAAAGTGATCTGTAAAAGAAAAGAGAAATAGTAAAAAGGTTGAAAATCCTTAATAGTTGTGCTAAGGTAGTGGGCGTAGGCAAGTTAGTACCGAACCACTGTAAATCCTTGTGTTTCATATCTTTGATTTGTTTCTACCAAGTATTTGATTCAAGTTTGCAAAGAAGTTCAAACTTAGGCAATGTACGATTCAATCTTCCTTCTTGTATATCCTATAGTAATAAATTATTCGAAATTCAATGCTTGTCCAAAAAGAAATCAACTCAATAGAGCAGAATTGTTAGGTTGAATTAATTTCATTGAAAGATTTGAATTCACAGAATGTATAGGTTTGGTTCAATACATTAAATAGATAGCACAGTTAAAATTAGGACAAATTTAGAATTTGTGGCGTGAAACTTATATATATAACAGCTTGTACTTGCGTCACACAACCTTTTATGTTACACCTTTTCATAACTAATAATAGAATATGTATTGATCTAACGTCGTTAAATTTCTATTGTCTTCTTTTATTTTCGTATTATTTCTATATTTCTGACATTTATATAGTCAACATATGGAAAGAAGAAAATGAGGTAAAAAGAAAGAAGAAAGACAATAAGTTAAAAAGAAAGAAGAAATCACTAGTATTTTGTACAAAACTCTAATAATATATTACAAAAAGTAAAACAGTTGTACTGATATTTTTGTTCTATTACAAAAAGAAAAGCATGTGCTTTATTCATAGTACTCTAATAACAAATCTATAATAAACTTGTAATAACAATTTGAAATTTAAATTACCGAACAAACTTTACTCCAAACTTAATAAAATTAATTTAAATTATAACAAAAAAAAACTTAGGAAGTAATAGAAAGAAGAACAAAACTTGTTCAAAGTGCAGCTGCAACCTGATAGAAGATATGAACGGAGAATCAGGGCAGGAATTTACAGTGAAGAAAATTGTATTAAACAACATAACAGGGTTAGAAGCAGAAACAAAGTTTCAACTCGTCCATGGCTTGACATAAGACCAAAATCCTACAGCGCACGAGAACTTGGTCGAAGATTGTGGCCCAGTAGCGTCTAAAGCTTCGAACTACCTCGCCGCACAAAATGGAAATGCTAGACGTCCTACCAGATGTGATGATTAGCGGCAACAAATTCGACGACTATGAAGACAAGAAGAAAGGTAAAGAAAAGGCCTAAAACTGCTTTTCTATGATCCTGGTAATGGAGATAAGATGCAGCTCGGAGAAACCAAACATTGCAGTGATCTATCCAGGACTTGAACCTAAATAACCCAACCGCACAACCAAGGAGTTAACATCCTCATCGTCACCACCTGCACTACTCTCATTCAGCAACTCTTCCCAAAATCCATCATCAAGTTCTTTATCACTTTCTAATGGCTCTATAGATTCGTGGCCTTCCTCTTGCTCTCTCCAAGACCTACCATATCCTTGCATCTCCAGAGCAAGTGCTTCTAAGTCAGACACTTCATATCCATATTCATCATACTCTAAAGCTTCGCCTTTAATTGGATAACTTCTATTGCTGCTGCTGCTACTACCGCCCGAAATGCTCGATTCAGCACCACTAGTTCCACTAGGTCCTCGGTCAATGGGCCTTCTTCTCTTCTTACTCATTGCTTCCTCAAGTTCTTTTCGGTTGTCCTTCTGCTGCGCCAGTTGCTGCAGAAACGACGGGTTATGGACGGCTCTTGCCAAGAACTGCATCACTTGCTGCTGTTTAATTTCTGTCCCTTGAAGCCTTTGCTCCATTGTTTGTATATAAGCTCTTGTATTCTGTTGCTGCTGCTTAAGCTTCACTAATTCTATCATCAATACATGTTTGTCGCGCCTCAAACGATCAACTTCTCCATCCAATCCAAACCTACCGACTTCAACACAAGGATCCACTGGCTGCTGTTGTGGAAGTGGGAGAGAAGGTGCTCTTCTCCTCTTGATGTTCTTCAAAAGCTGTCTATGATCTCTAATAAAAGCCTCGTTAGCAAATTCCCATCTCTCTGGGTCAATTTTTCTAAAACCCTGCAGAAATTAAGCTACTCATTAGCATCATTCAATGCTTATAATAAAATTATCAGAAACAGTTCATATCTTCTCCCAGAACTTAAAGTCCTCTTGAAGCAGAATAGATTAGTTAGCTGTTTTTTGTTCTTTTTTCATCTGTACCGTTTGAGAGGCATACCAAAATATGCATTTGCTGCAGTAATTCTTCTTTTCAGCAACGAAGAGCAAGTTTCCACATCTATAAAGAACCGTTTGAAGATTAAATTAAAGAAAGCAATCATAGCGAAATTACGTATACATTACAGGATACGACCATTATAATGAAATGACCTCCCATGAAAGGATGCAATAAATGCTTATCAAAAAAATGACAAATGAAATAATTAAAGGTGTTGTCGACCCTAAAACTATGTGAAATTTCCGGACTCCATTGAATCTAAAAAATTATTCAATTTAGGTTCCATAATTTGTTAGTGAAAATCTTAAAAAATTCCAGTTTTTCGATCTCTTATGTCTCATCAACAAGAATATTAATGAATACTTTCCGCTAACTGCAAACCAAATAATACAATTATGTCAAAATTCCAGAAACACAACTGAACCTTGGAAAAAAAAACCAATTTACCTTCAAAATTTATTGGAAACTTGATAAAATTAGAGCATAAAGAGCAAATTATAAAGTAAAAAACATGAAAACAGAAGACCATTGAATGGAAAATGGCAAATTGTTTGTGAATGGTAAGTGTTATCCCACTTTACAAAATCTTTAAAGAAAAATAAATGAAATGAAATTGGAATTTCAGAGAAATGAAGTGAAAAGAAAAAATGAAAGTGAGTACAGAATAAAGAGGAAGAATTAAAATTAAAAAAAAAATACTTACATAAGTATTAAGCTGCCTAACAAAGCTGGAGAAATTGTTATGCTTGAAGTATCTAGGAAGCAAATTAGAGGAGAAGGAATGAGGATCCCACACAACAAAGCTTTTGCCTTGCGTATTCCAAGAAACAATGTGGTTAGTGATAGAATCATCGACCATCTCATATGTCTTAGTTAAAAAAGGCGGAGGCCCTGTTTCATGCAATCCCTTCATTGGTTGCGCTCCAACTATTCTATCCCCGCACTCTTCTACTTCTTTTATCATTCGATTCATTTTTCCATATTTATCCATTTCTTTACCTACCAACTCAAATCAAAGCTCCTTGGTTTTCAATGTAATAAAGCTTAATTGCATTTACTTTAATTTCCGATACAACGCAAACCTCTCGTGTTTTTTGCTTCTACTTGTTTTTCGTTGCAGCTAATCAAGTGGTGTTAAGAAGGCTGTCCTGTGGTAGTTAGAAGAAAAGAAAGGGAAAGAAAGCATTGAATTTGATGAGTCTATGTTTGCAAGTTGAGAGGATTTTATGGTAGTTTGGAGGAAACTTCTGGAAATTGCAAGTTGCATGAAAAGTGGGAGGGAAGGCCATAATGCTAAAATGTGATTGGTGGCTTATTCCTCTGCCCCACTCAATAATTGCCCATTTAAATAATTCATTTCTACTGCCGGAATCACAAATATTACTTCTAAAACAGATTAAGCTTTTTGCCTGGTTGGTAGGAGGTACTACTTATGTGTCGGCTTAGTTCTGTTCAGTTTTAGCTCATGAATTGAATCCGGCTTAAAATTCTGGACACCATATTTTAAAAGAAGTAAAATCAACTTAAATTTCTGTTATTTCGAAAAAAGATTTTTTTATATCCAAATCGGATAAACCGAGAAGGTTGCATACCACATATTGCCACTTTTCACTCGTCCAACAGCGTTATGGTTCTCACACGTGGAATACAGATGTCCAGATGTTATTGGTTTAAAGTAGGCATTCTCGATCTCCTTTCTGTATATAGATTATGTCAAAAGCTTAGGCCTTGTTGTTTTATTTTAAAGGCAACTTGCATGACATGTACATTTTGTTTTTTTTTTTGATACTGACAAATTGTGGAAAGAATATTTTATGTGCTACTAAAATAATAAAATAATTTGTTAGGTCCACAATAATTTTAAATATTCAGAAAATTGTTTATCTAATAAATAAAGTTGAAAGCTTCTACAATCATCGTGAAGCTACTAGATGTTTCGGAGAATAATTTCTATATTGTACAAATTATATGGTTCTGGAAGCATAGTATAGAATGGATAAGAAGGTATGGGGTCACCTCATAAAGCAGAATGCATGTGGAATTTTTTAATTAATTAAAATTTTCAATTTTTTATTTCATAATCATTCAAAAGACGTTAACTTACAAATTTAATTTTTTTAATTGAAGGGTCAAATATGATGAGGTAAAATTGTTCACAAGAAATATGTAGACCAGTCGTTAATATATAGAAAAAAAATGAATGTCAACTATCATGATAACTCAAATATCATATAAAAGTATACTTTATCAGCATGAGTGTGAAAGAAGGCCCATCCGACCACTCTAATCTTCCATTGAATTCGTCTATATATATGCTCAACCAAGAATAAGAATAACAAACCTTAAGAAACAATCATTCCGTTGAATTAGTTTACTCTGGTCAGATTGTTTTTCTTCGCCCGTAACCAAGTAATTAAACAAGTAATAATGACTATAACACTAGATAATCTACACCACGTTGGTTAGTGCGCTGAAGGAGGGAGGGAGGGAGGCCCTTATTCTTTTTTTAATGTAAACATGCGTTCTATATGAAAAATCTCTTGTTTTGTTGTCCTTATTTATATATATCAAAATCAGGGGGTGGATCAAGATTCTTTTATAGTTAAGACACCGAATTTGATGAGGTTGATAGCAGTATGATATTGTTCAGAGGTGATGAGCTCAACAATGATAGTTTAATAATAGTGATTGCGCTTAATAATAACCGAGTTAGTTTAAAAAGTGGGTGTATTTTTGAAAATGGATGAGCATAGTAGTCGTGTTGCTTACCATGGGTTATGTCATAAAATAATACGACCGTGTCGTGCTGTCGAATTTTTGCAAAACATTAGAAATAAAAGCAAGAGGTGGCAAGGGAAACTCATATAAGCAAACCAACTGCTTTTCTTTCTTATTCTAACATGAAAACAACAGAGAAAAGGAGAGAAAACCAAGTTAAATCATTATATAACCCATTCCCATCATTTCAATTTTTAGAAAGTGTAAGGGAAGGAAGGAAATAAATAACACAGAAAGATTGAGATTTTAGGAAATGAACAAATCACATATGCAGCATATTTAAGAAGGAGGTTTATTTATAATGAATTTGTATAGTATGTTGTGTGTGATTTTTATTATGCATAGGATGACATTTTAGAAGACACGATTAGAGCCGGACTCTGGAAATCTCCGAGTATCTCATTTGACCAAGTGAGCAATCTAACTCACTTAATTATAATTATATTGTTATTAATATGGGTGATCACAATGTTAATTTTATATATATATATATATATATATATATATATATATATATATATATATATAATAACATTTATCTTCTCATTCTCCTTTTCTACTCGTTCTCCAGATTGATAAATCTTTTCTCTCTACTATTATCACAATCTCTTCCAAATCATACACAAATCATATGGTATCATATAAAACAATCAATATGAACATACATATAATCTTATACCTATGTAATTTGATCTTGTATCTTGTGTACCTATCATGATATCATTCATATATATTCATCCATTAATTTATATATATATATATATATATATATATATATATATATATATATATATATATATGTGTACACCAAAAAATAATTCCGGTCCGCAGACCTAATTCACAGGACAAGCCCGATTTC
>CANYCX011297446.1:0-22025 GCA_948193385.1 Breynia disticha f. nivosa
GTGCTGCCTGGGTGAACAGAATACCGTGAAGCGTGTGCTTCCAGCAAAATTTCTTCTTTAACCTCTGGGATGTCTGGTACACAAATTCTGTCTCCATAATACAATACGCCCTCTGCATCTAGAGTATAGGGTGTTTCCTTGCCCATTTCAACTTTCTTCCTAGCTGCTATCAGCTTCTCATCTTCCTTCTGCCTTTCCCTGATTTGATTTTGAATCATCGGTCTAACCGATATGTTTGCCAGTAACCCCTCTTCTATCAGCTCCAACTCTAACCTCAACTCTCTCAATACGAACAATGATTCAACCTGGTAAGCAATACCATCTGTCGCCTGAGACTTTCTGCTTAAGGCATCAGCCACCACGTTGGCTTTCCCCAGATGATATTCAATGGAACAATCGTAATCCTTAAGCAATTCAATCCACCTCCTCTGCCTGAGATTCAATTCTCTCTGCGTATCAATGTACTTCAGACTTTTGTGATATGTGAATATTTTGAAAGTTTCACCATAAAGATAATGTCTCCAGGTTTTCAGAGCGTGGATGATTGCTGCCAATTCAAGATCATGGGTAGGATAATTTATCTCGTGTGGTCTGAGCTGTCAGGAGGTATAGGCTATAACTTTCCCATCTTGCATTAAAACTCCGCCCAAACCTTGACCAGAAGCGTCGGCATACAAAACATACTCTCCATTAGAGGAAGGCAATGTCAGCACTGGAGCTTCGGTTAATCTCTTCTTTATCTCCTCAAAACTCTTCTGACACTTGTCATTCCACTCGTATCTGGCATTCTTCTGCAGTAAACTGGTTAGAGGTATTGCTAAAATAGAAAAATCCTGGATAAATCTTCTATAATTGCCTACCAGACCAAGGAAACTCTAAATTTTAGTGGCATTCTTGGGCACTTTCCAGTCTTCCACTGCTCTAACCTTAGAAGGATCAGGCTGGACACCCAAACCAGAGATAACATGCCCCAAAAATGCAACTTTCTCTAACCAGAATTCACACTTTGAGAATTTAGCATACATCTTTTTCTCTTTAAAAGTTTGAAGGGTTACTCGCAAATGTCTCTCATGCTCTTCTCGACTCTTTGAATATATTAGGATATCATCGATAAAAATAACAATGAAGGCATCCAGATAGGGCTGGAACACTTTATTCATCAGAGCCATAAAAGCTGCAGGTACGTTAGTCAATCCGAAAGGCATAACTATGAACTCAAAATATTACGCGAAAAATTTATTCGCAATAATTATTAAATAATTCAAAAATTCCCGAAAATTCTTAAAATTGAGGGCGTTATAGAATCTGCGTTTTCCATGCTAAGCTATCGAATCAAACAACTTAATCCAAAATATAGTAAGTCAAAGAAATTGCCTTCCTAAATTAACAACCCGTCAAGGCATTGAACATTGAAGCGTGGGTCATGCCAAAGTTGAGCATGTTATATTTTCTTTGTGTGGCAGGGCTAAGATTGATGTTGTCTATGCCACCATGCGAGAGTGGGGGTAGATTAGTGTCATGGTTAGCACATTAATTGTAGGTTTGGACTTAACATGGGTCTGTGACATGTGTCGGCCCTAGGCAATTAATGGAAAGTGCCTCCACACAAAAGTGCTAGTCCCATTAGAATCTAAGAATCATTTTGGGGAAAATGATTGGATGGATTCCTACCAAAGTAGCCTAGTCTTTGAAGAAGCAAAAAGTGGATCTCGGTCCCATAAAACACGTCACTAACAAGTGGTTTGTTTAAAGGGATATTAATCCATTATTGAGTGGGAGATCTTTTTGTTTAAAAGACCTCATAACTGACCTTGATATTATTTTCTTTGTAGAACATGAATTTAAATTCAAATAACTCGAATATTTCCCTATGCTCAATCCTTGAAAAGGATAAAATGAAGGGTAGGAAAGAAAAGAACGAAATAAATCCAAAGCATAAGTTGGAGAAAAGAACGAAACAAATCCAAAGCATAAGTTGGAGGTAGTACCTCAACAAAGGCCTAGGGAGGTTTTCCAATCCACTTCATAGAAAGATAAAGAAAGAAAAACCAAGAAAGTCTGTAAGCCCATGTTAGAGGTCTTACCTCAACAAAAGCCTGGGATGGTTTTTAAGTCTGTTTCTTTAGACATTTGCTACCCTTGTCAAATGAGTAGAAATTAGAAGAGAAACTGTCCAATATTATTGGGAGGGAAGAAGGATTTTGTGAGAACATCTTCTTCAGAGATTTACGTTATTAAAATAAATCTCTTTATTTCTACATCATGGGTATTGGATACCGGATGTGGATCTCACATTTGTTGCAATGTGAAAGGACCACGAAATAGAAGAGTTCTTTCAAAGGGCGAGGTTAATCACCATGTGAAACATAGATCAAAAGTGGCTACCATAGAGATCAGAGACTATACTTTATGTATGCATTCGGGGCTAGAGACAAAGTTAAAGGATTGTTTCTATGTACCTACAATGAGTAGGAACATTGTTTTAGTTTCGACCTTGGACAATGACAATTTTAATTTTGTTTTTGTGAATAACAATATGAGTGTTCATCATGATAACGTGTTTTTAAGAATAACAATATGAGTGTTCATCATGACAACGTGTATTATGAAAATGGAATCCTTAATAACGATTTGTAAGTCCTAGACTTATCAAGTCGCGATTTTATATATAACGCAAAAAATAAGAAAGCTAAGTCCGATGAACTTAATCTTTCTTACTTTTGGCATTGTTGTTTAGGACATGTAAGTGAGAAACGCTTGTAAAGACTCCATAAAGATGGAGCTCTTGGGTTTTTGATTAAAAATTATTAGACACTTGTGAATCATGTATTCGCGGGAAAATGACAAAGAACCCTTTCAACAAGAAAGAAGAGAGAACTAGTGGACTATTGAATCTAATACACTAGGATGTATGTGGACCATTAAGTACACAAGCCAGAGGTGGTTATAGCTACTTCATCATATTCATTGATGATTATAGTCGATATGACTATATCTATCTAATGAAGCATGAATCAAAAAACTTTGAGAGGTTTTAAGGATTTTAAGAATGAAGTAGAAAACCAATTAGGAAAACATATCAAAGCCATTCGATTTGATCGAGGTGGCAAGTATATGAGCCTAGAGTTTGACCAATATCTGCAAGATTGTGGTATAATACCACAACTCACACCTCCGGGAACACCTTAATGGAATGGTGTGTCTGAAAGGAGGAACCGAACCTTATTAGACATGGTTAGGTCAATGATGAGTCAAATTGGTCTCCTAATATCGTTTTCGGGTCATGCCCTAGAGACTGTGACTTTTCTACTGATCAGGTCTCCTACTATAACATCTGAAAAGACACCATATGAGATATGGACTAGGCAAAAACCTAACTTATCTTTTCTAAGGATCTAGGGATGCAAAGCACATGTTAAAAGGTTAACATCAGATAAGCTTTCATCCAAGACAGTAAATGTTTATTTGTTGGGTGTCTTAAAGAGACTAAGGGATATTATTTCTACAATCCTTGCGAGAACAAAGTGTTTATTGCTCAAACTGTCGTGTTTCTAGAGAAAGAATTTATTCTTAATAAAAACAGTGGGAGTAGTGGACAACTCGAGGTTATGCAAGAGTATATGGATGCACAAGTTCCTGTAGAAGATAGTGAGGAGATGGTCACAAATCCACAAGAAGTTATGGAACAAGAGCCCATTACACAAGTCCCTAGAAGATCAAGTAGGATACGTTAAGAACCTAAAAGTTACGGGTTTATTGTTACTGACGAACAGGATATCACGATCATTGATCATGATGAACCTACTTCTTACCAAGAGGCCTTAGAAAGTCCTAATTCAAAAAAATGGAAAGAGGCCATGAAATCAATGTATGATAATCAAGTTTGGGACTTTATTGATCCACCAGAAGGTGCTAAGGTAATTGAATGCAAATGGATTTTCAAAGAGAATGTGAGAGGTATCTTCAAAGGTAGGCTAGTGGAAAAAGGTTTCAAATAAGTTCATCGTATGATTATGATGAAACATTCTAGCCAGTAGTTATGCTTAAATCCATTATGATATTGTTTACCATAGCTACATATTTGGATTATGAGATATGACAAATGGATGTCAAAATGGCTTTCCTGAATAGAAACCTCCTCGAGGATGTTTACATGAAACAACATAAGGGATTTGTCGATCCTAAATATCCTAGCAAGGTATGTAAGCTTAAGAGGTCCATTTATGGACTTAAGCAGGCATCTTGGAGTTAGAATCTTCATTTTGACGAATCCATTAAAGAGTTTGGATTTACCAATAACGATGATGAGCCTTGTGTATATCATAAGTTCAGTGGGAGCGTAATAGTATTCCTTGTATTATATGTCAATGACATCCTGCTTATTCGAAACGACAGTTTAACATTGTAATAAGTTAAGCAATGGTTGAATACGTGTTTCTTAATGAAAGACTTAGGGGAAGCTGAGGTTATACTTGGTATAAGGATCTATAGAGATAGATCGCAGTATCTCTTGGGACTAAGTCAAGAAAAGTACATAGATAAGATACTGAGGTAGTTTAGTATGGAACAATCCAAGAAGAGATTGTTGCCCTTACAGCAAGGGGTAGTTCTCTCTAAGAAGGATTGCCCATCCTCTAGAGAAGAGAGAGAACGTATGAGTAGAATCCTATATTCATCAGCTATAGATCTGTTACGTATGCTATGCTATGTACTAGGCTGGATGTTGCTTATGCACTAAGTATAACTAGTAGGTTCCAGCAGGATCCTGGAGAGATCCACTAGTCTGTGGTTCAGATAATTCTTAAGTACTTGAGAAGGACTAAAGATTTGTTCATAGTGTATGGAGTTCAAGAGGAGCTCAGTTTTACAGGATACACTGATGTTGAGTCCTTGACAAGCAAGGACGATTCAAGAGCACAATTGGGATACATATTAATGTTGAATGGTGGGGCTGTCAGCTGGAGGAGCTCTAAATAGAGCTCAGTGATAGATTCTACAACAGAAGCTGAGTATATAGTAGCGTCTAAGGCAGCTAAGGTAGCTATTTGGAACAAAAAGTTCATTTCAAGACTAGAAGTCATCCTATCTATCCTAGATCCCTTAGAACTTTTGTGTGATAATAATAGGGTGATAGTCAAGCCAAGGAGCCTCGAAATCACCATCGATCCAAACACATACTCAAGAAGTTCCATCTCATTTGAGAGATCATCGATAGAGGAGATGTGAAGATGATCAAGGTTCTAGGTGAAGACAATGTTGCCGATCCCCTGACCAAGCAACTGGCAAGTCCGAAGCATGAGCATCATATTAGGTCTTTTGGTCTTAGGGTTATGTCTGATTGGGACTAGTGCTTGTAGAAGATTGTTAGTGTAAGCCCTAGCCCAATCTATTGTTTGTACTTTTATTATTTGATTAATAAAATTCTGAGGCATTATTTTATCATATCATGTCTTGACCTGTGGTATATGTTTGATAAAATATCCAAGAATGTTAATTAAGCGCTTGAGGTATCAAGGTTGAGGACCTTGATAGTAGAACCTAGAAGTTTTGAGATTAACATTCTAAATATCCCTAGTCACTTGTTTCTATTGGAATAGAAATGAATTAAGACTAGTGTGTACTTTGTAGACGATCATGTTCTACCGGTCATAGATATTTGGGATATCTAGCAAAGTGCATAGGTATGATGTAGAGCATTATACTTGGAGAGCATCACTATTTACAATGCCAAATATTATCTTTAGATAGGAAATCACTATGTCTCTTGTTGTGATTTTTAGTGTACTTTGACATATGCCTAACGTGGCCATAAAAGATTAACAAGTATGGGTATGATTGGGTATGCTACGAATCATATGTAAGAGCAGGAGTGAAGTGAAGGGATTGACCCTCTCTTTGAGAGATGATATCACTGGCCGCTTTATAGACAAGATTGGGAAGAGTGTGGGCGCACTCGAATGAAATGATTAAGTCATTTATTTGAACTTATAAATTTTATCATAGAGATCAAGAAAACGAATAAGCACTAAATAAGGGTGTTAGCGACATGCCTTATGCTAATCAAGATATCGAAGGTTAAGGAATTATTTGAGTTGTAGCAAGAAATTTGGAACCGCTCATCAGCTATTTAATTTAGGGTGATCATAGTGTCTTACTAGAGATCGCCTATGATTTATGAGTTGTTAAACTCATTACCTTTATTAAATAGTAATATAGATCGCACATGAATGTCAGAAAACCTAAAAGGATTTTTTTGGTTTTTCACGTTAGGTCAAAATTCAGCTGTTGGGTCGGATTGGGCATTTGGGTCAATTTTAGTAATTGGACTAATTATATAACCACTATTACTCAATTATTAATTCTAATAATTAAAATTTCAAATTTATAAACCTCATAAAATTAAATTATATTTCATATAAGTAAAATAATAATAATAATAATAATAATAATAATAAAATCTCAAATTATATTTCATATAAGTTGCCATCTATATATTTTCATAACAACAATAGCCACATTATTACATTATTTATCAAGTATAGCATGGTATTGTACAATCCCTTACACTTAACAAAATTTATATTTTTTTATCACTAAATATTTCTACAATCACCTTACACTTAAAAAACTTTATATTTTTATTTTTTAATAAAATTATATATTCTTATCATTAAATATTTCTATAATATACTCTTTAGAATTGTTAGTATTCTCTGTCACATTATTTTTACATTAATAACATTTCACAAAATAATATAAGCAATATAACAAGAAGTAAAAAATATCTTACATTATATACAGACATATTGTACTTTAAACTTAATTGGCGTTATGCTATGTATATAATTGCATGTGACTCCATCCCTTTTAACAAGAAAAAATTGGTATCAATCCTTTTTTTTGCTTTAATGATCGCATCCCTTTTAAAAAATAGTCATTTATTACATGATTTTAAGACAAAGATTATTTATTCAATATGATGTCTTAAGTGGATAATATGTAAGAAATAAGAAATAAGACGAGTGCCTTATGAGAATGAGGAAGGCGATAGAAAATGGTAAGGTGGAGATATTATATAGAATGGATAAGAACGGTGTTTTGTACAGTAAACAATGATTATGTGTGCCGAACATCCGGGAATTAAAAGAGGAAACTATGAGGGAGGCCCACTCTTCTCCCTATGCTGCTCATCCGGGAAGCTGTAAGATGTAGCGAGATCTCAAGGGGTTTTACTGATTGTTCTTTAATAAGCCTTAATTTATTACATATTCTTAAAACAAAATATACAATCTTATTTCGTGAGTTACAGGCTTACTAAGTAATCATCTATGATTAATTATCATTTTAGAATAATATTAACTCTCTTAATTGAAGTCTATGTACCAGTTCGTAGTTTGTTTCATATATCATATGCCTATTTTTATATCAATTTCTATATCTTGTACTTGTTCTTATTTAATTTCATATTCCATATTTCTATTTTCCTATCATTTCATATTTGTGGACATTTATTCAATCGCATATTTTTATAAAATCATATATGAAACTATTAACAATATTTACTGGGTAAACGATTATATTCCTAGATAAATAAGTGTATAGGAAGTCATGAAAGAGCATGCTCTTCATTAACATATTATATCATTTCATGTTTCCTTTTAAAACACATATCCTCTTTTCTTTTGGATGAATCTCCATGATATATTATTTCAAATTGTCCCTGAATGATTATATGTATCTTTCTACGATTTTATAATTCTTGATATAACTTATTCTTTTATTTATAATAACCATATTTTCTTTTTATCTTAACATAAATTAAACATATAACTATACTATTTCTATCACAACATTTCAATCGTCCATATGCATGTTCTTCAAATTTTTTTATGCAATTTAACTTTTCTTACAGTGATTTACGTCCATGCTTTATTCAAACTCCAATCTTAAATGAATCATCAAACAAAACACTTCGACTATTGGCCTCGTGGCGTATGTGAAAACCTTGCACACCATATCAACAATTCTCACACTGTAGCAATTCTAACAGTTCACAAAAATCCATATCCACTAAAATTCATGCGCAATCATCATGACATATCCTTTCAATTATCTTTTCTTTAAGTGTTCGAACAGATAACCACATTTAAAAGTGAGTATGTATTACTCACTTGTTTTTCTGTATTTTCTAAAGCCCCCTAGACTCCATTCCTGGTGTTTTTAACTCAATTGACTTCCTGTATAACCATATATTAAATTCTCCACAAAAATTAATCCAAAAATTATATTCATACATAAAATCCTATATTATTTTCTTACCGCTTTCTCTATGGATTCTTTGTATCGTTCATACCAATTGATACCCTACTTGATCCTACGATATATTTTGTGTCTCCAACTCAATTTCTAACCTAAAATCCTTAAAATCTCTCTTTTTCTCTCTCTGAAATATCTGTTTTATTTCTCTCTAAAGTCTCTCACAAATTATCCTCTCAAATATCTCTTTCTATATCAAATTTTCAGCTTTACTTCCATTTATAATCATCAAATTTGATAGCTCTTGCTTTAATTTCCAAACTCACTCAAAATTGGACACATTTCACAAAGGTACACATTATGGCCATGTAATACATGTTGTTACACATTGTGGCTGCCCACAATGTGTCAAGCTCAAAATTAATACCGATTATTTTCGTTTAATTTCAAAAACATAGATATATATATACACACACACACACACACTCAAACTCAAACTTGGAATTGTTTATACATAATTTTCAAGGTAATTAAAATACAACTCTTCAACCAACTCGACTTATTTTCAAAATACTCTACAACTACCCATGTTTGTTTTAAATACGTGCTCAAATCCTCCTTGTTGAAGTCCTCCTAAACTTGCACACACCACAAGCAAGCAATTCTAATGTGAGTAATTAAATTACTCAGTAAGTGCTTTAAATACACTTACATAAGTAGCTAATACATAAGTAATCGTTCTTTATTTTTTTATGTACATTATGCTATAGGGAAATCATCCTTATTTATCCTATATCAATTTCCATTCATTTAAATTAATTGGCTTTTATCAAAAAAGTTTGCAAGAAACACGGGTCTACTAGTGGCACTCCCCTCATCCTCATCCCATCAAGAAACATTTCCAGCACAAGTGGTGCTGCAAAACTTGACCATCATGAGCTCAACACGCCGCCTATACTTCTCATCACGACGGGCGTACTGACCCTCTGGATTGTCCAAAACCTTCTACAATTTACATACAACTTATACCACTCTTCACACAAATATAACAAACCTTCATGGATTTCATTTTAAATACTTTCCATTCAAAACACCACAAATTAACCTAACTTTCCTCATGCATATAACTCACTCAAGATTTTACTCAATTCAAAGTAATTTCTTGTCCATAAGTTCATTGATCATTCTAGTAGTGTCAAGTAAAATACATTACGCCCTTGTGCTTAGATTTCCTCTTTAACTAATTAACTTATCCTTTAATGTTAAGTAACCATTTTTAGAGATCTAACCATTTCCCTTGTCACACAAGCATTCATCAAGTCATACAAGAACATCATCAAGTCTCATTATATAGACTACAATATAAACCTCTCACTTAAGGTGTAATCAAACAAACTACTTAAGGAGTAATCATACAGTTCATTCCATTCATATAATCATATATCAACTTAAAAACAATCAAGATTAATCATCGATCAAGTCAAAAATAATAATAATCACTTATATCTACCAATTCCACTTAAACATTCATGTAACATTTGATCCATAATTCATATTCATCATTAAAGTTTTCATCTATTAAATACACACATATCATACTCATCATAAGGTATGAAATCCATATTCATAGCATTTTTCTTCCATGTTCATTATGGAAGATGCATGATCAAATAAGAATGAATGCATGTATGAAATGCCAATGCAATTTACATACAATATGCCATGGGGTATTGTTTTCTTTTTCTTTTCTTTTCTTTTCTTTTCATTTGTTTTTCCCTTAGACCCAATCTGATATCAAACCCAGTTCGGCATCGAGCTCTCTCCTGGAATATCCTCGAACTCAGTCCGACATCGAGGTCTCCCTTGGAATCATCATCAAGCCCAGGACAGAATTAATCATGGCCTCGTGTCGTACAATAATGTTGAATGCAACACATGAATTCTCATGTAATTCATTATGGCCAAATATAAATCAAATGCATTAGCATTATCATACCATTTATAACGAGTGGTAGCATAATTTTCATAGCAATTTTCATTCTAGTTATCATGTGCATATGTATGTTTATCATCATTCAACATCAAAGCATTTTCAAGCTTTCCACATGCCTTTTAATTCATAAGAATATAATATAAAAAACAAACATAGGCATAAACTCCACATATCATAAGAACACCTTATGATTCATTACCATATATCATAAGACCATTTTATCTGCCATCTTAGTAAATACATCATCAAATGCATACTCATGTTCTTCCAAACTCATAAGAATATAGGAATTATCATGCCATCTTACATTCTTCAAATTATCCACATAAAATCAACATAGAGTAAGCAAGTTTTCATAACATATCATATTTGTGATCAAGGCATACTCCACAAATAGCATACCTGTATTGTTATATCACTAATAAGTCACTCATTTCATCAACAAGCTAAAGCTTATTCTTACATTAGCACACAAACTCAAGAACATATATAGCATAAAATAGCAAACAGGTCCTTTTAAACACTATTTAACTATAACTTAATCACAATTTCATATTTCTCATGTATGCTTAACCATACAGATACAAAACCTACAATTGTAAGTGTAATTAGCACTTACCTTGAACTCTGCTAAGTCAAGGTGAAGCCAAACTCCAATTCGAGCTCCAAAATTATTCTTGTATGACATATTTTCGATGCAATTATGTTAACTAATCATCCAACATATGTATTTAAGCCAAATCACACTTAATTGGTTAAGCCCTCTTTCCACAATATCTAATCTCACATTCTAAGTTCATAAGTCCTGATTTGACCTTAATAAATCATACATATAAATCCACTAACTCTATAGAAACTAACCTTACCTATTCCAGCCTCAAATCCAATATTTTTCATCTCACAACCTTAAAATTGTAACCCTTTGTATACGCACAATAATACAGAGTTGTACTCACAGAGTTGTACTCAAACACATAAGAAGTAAGAATTTACCTTTAATATTGTCATTTATCGTAAAAACCCTCAAATCTTAGCTAAAAATCAGCCTCCAATTGTCATCTAGGTTTTCTATGTTTGTTCTACAAGTTTATGTGGTTTTTTCCCGTAAGAAATGAAGGTTTACACTCGAACATAACGTTTTAGTTTTTGAATGGCACGACCATTGGCATGGGTCATGCCTCAGGTTGTGGCTCGCAATTATAACATGACCAAACATGACTCATGCTACTCCCTCGTGCCAATCATTTCCAGTAGGGATTAGCATGCCCCGTGGCACGACTGTATCACACCCATCCTCATCTGCTGTGTTTTGTAATTTAGTCTGTTTCCTTCTTATTTACATCAAGTGTAATCATATTATCCATATTATTTAATCTATTATTTTCAAGGCATTACAATTCTCCCTCTTAGGAAAATTCTTCTCTGAAATTTGAACTCAAGTTATGAACTCAAATTACATAGGTACCTCTCACAAATATTATGATTCCTTACTCCAGTTTTACATTCCTAATCAACAGTTTTTCTCCAAGATTGCTATCCATCATAGGTTACTTATTACCACATTGAAATCAATTAGATAGATTTCATATTTTTGCATAAGTCTTCCCTTCATTTCATAATAAATATTAAACAAAACTAAATCTTGTTTTCTTATTTCATGGATAATCCTTCCATCTCATGTAATTATTCTAATCATGAATAATCAAATCATTCGTTAATTATACTAACTCATCAAAACCAAGGTTCACTACCTATCAATTCAATTTACTCTCATCCCAAATTAGATCATCCTAATTCATCGCAATGGTTACAAATAATTCAAGTATTCTCATCACACATATTATTCACAAACTAGATTATACCAAACACTTTATTTCTTTTCCATCGTCAAAGAACTTTTTTATTCAACTTTCATAAATATCTCTAAGCCCACAGTGTCCATCTATCAGGTAATGCCAGCCCAAGGTAGGTAAACAAGAAAAATGGTTTTCACTTAACATACAAGTTTTCACTTAACCATTGCCAATTACTCTCATATACTCACACATAGGAAAAATACATAACCACATTCATTCATCATATTCAAGTTATACTATCATATCCCATAACACTTTCATTGTTACATTCTGTTATCATTTTCCAAACATTTTTACACATTCAATTCATCTTTAACAAACATATTCACAAAGGAAAAATGCTTACAATTTGTTACATACATTTTAATAATTCCTTTAATACTTCTTTTACTCCTTGTATCTATTCTCATTTGTTAGTCTTAGAAAACATAAAACACGATTCATGCAGTAATATGTAAAACATTTCCTATATGATTCCAATGTCATTAAATCATTATTTACTCTGTATGCCTATCGAATAACGCATCATTTCTCAATAACTATATGCAGTTGTACACATATAACTCTCAATGGTTATAATGCCTACCTGTTCATATAATTTGCAAACATCTTCATTTTTTTCAGACACATTTCAAATATGGAAGTGATAATGCAATTTATAGCATGAGCAAGTTCATATTTATAACCACCATAATTGTGTATACATAGTGAAATGCTACTGCAAATTACCCAATACAAGTCTCGAGTCTCTACTCTTCAAAGCTCTCTCCCTAGTATCTCATCGAGCTTTTGCCCAATAGTTTTCTCTCGAGTTTTTGCTCAGTTATGTAAAATGAATGAATGTCATACAAGTCATACACATATAGATTATATGCCTACCAATTCAATTGATGTCAAATACCATTAATATAATGAGATTTCATGCCATGACCCTTTATCTTAGCTCATGTCATCATGCAACGAATGATTTCTTTCACAAGTCACTTGGACTTGATCTCATTAATATCAGTTATCTTTTAAACCATAATACATAATCAAATATTACATATCACAGTATGTGAACATCGATTTTCACATGCCTTCACACAATATTACACCATTTAAATCAAATATGTTCACATTTCATTACATAACTTATTCATAAGTTACTATTTAATGATAAAAACTTACAAAATTTTCCACACATTGTTGCACACTAAGCACAAGTCATCGATCACTATTTTTAAGCCAATCATACAACATGTATTCCATATTTCTAACATGTCAATCCCATTAGCATATCTTAGCCAATGTTTATCATTTCATTCACATATTTTTCAAGTATGCAACCCATCTAATCAATCCACAATTTTAACGCCCACCTTCAGTGCCATATAATCACACTTTTAGGACTTAATTCACATTAGCCACTTACCTAACGAGTGTTTTAAATTACAAGTTATTTTGATTCAATTATTCATAGTTCCTATGCCTGACCAAGCAATTCAGTTAACAATTTTAGTTACTTACATTCTTTGTAATCAACTTTTTGTCTTAACCTAGTTAATCACTTCATATTTTCAAGCTTAGGTCTTCCAAATGAATTTGTAAATCATATACACAAAGTATATCACCTCAAGTATCTTTTACCGGTAGACTATTAGATTACACATAAGTAATCATACCATGAGTTAACCGATCATGAATATTGCGTGAGCTCAAAGCATGACAATTTTTCTCAAACTACTCTTAGTTTTCAAAACTGAATTCATTGTTTTAAAAGTCAAAACCATGCATATGACCCTAAACAGTGCATCTATCCCGAGGGAATCTAATCCCTACTTTGATATCACTAAATGTGAAGCTCAAAATTAATACTGATTATGTTTGTTTAATCTAAAAAAATAAGCATATATATATATATATATATATATAATGTTCTTTTTATATTTGAAAGAGTTGATAATAAAACTCAAACTTGGAATTGTTTATACATAATTTTCAAGGTAATTGAAATACAACTCTTCAACCAACTTAACTTATTTAAAAAATCCTCTACAACTACCCATGTTTTCTTTAAATACGTGCTCGAATCCTCCTCATTGAAACCCTTCTAAACTTGAACACACCAAAAGCAAACAATTCTAATGTGAGTAATTAAATTACTTAGTAAGTGCATTTATCACACTTATAGCTAATGCATAAGTACTCATTCTTTATTTCATTTTATGTACATTATGCAATAGGAAAATCATCCCTATTTATCCTCTATCAATTTCCATTCATTTAAATTAATCAATTTTTACCAAAAAAGTTTGTAGGAAGCATAGGTCATACTGGTGGCACGCCCCTCATGCTCATCACATTAAGAACACATTTTTGGCAAGTGTCGTGCCATAAAACTTGACCATCTTAGGCTTGACACGCTGCGTGTACTACTCAGTGCGACAGACATGCCAAAACCTTCTGCAATTTACATACAACTTATACCAATCTTCACACAAATATAACACACCTTCATGGCATTCATTTTAAGTACTTTCCATTCAAAACACAAAAAATTAACCTAACTTTCCTCATGCATTTAACTCACTCAAGGCTTTACTCAGTTCAAAGTAATTTCTTATCCTTAAGTTCATTGATCATTCTAGTAGTGTCAAGTAAAATACATTATGCCATTGTGCTTAGATTTCCTCTTTAAACACTTAACTTATCCTTTAACTTTGAGTAACAACTTTTAGAGATCTAACCATTTCACTTGTCACTCATATCTATCATTTTGACTTAATCATTCATATAACATTTCATACTTCATAATTCATATTCATCATTCAAGTTTTCATCTAATAAATATACACATATCATACCCATCATAAGGTATCAAATCCATATTCATAACATCATTCTTCCAAGTTCATTATGCAAGATGCATGATCAAATAATGCATCTATGAAATGTCAACACAATTCACATACAATATGCCCTGGGATATTGTTTTTCTTTTTCTTTTCTTTTCTTTTCTTCTCTTTTCTTTTTCCCTCAGACCCAGACTAGTATCGAACCCAGTTTGGCATCGACCTCTCCCCTAGAATATCCTTGAACCCAGTCAGACATCAAGATCTCTCTCAAAATAATGATCTGCCTACCCCAGAATCAATCATGGCCTTGTGTCACACAATAATGCTCAATACAACAAATGAATTCTCATGTAATTCATTATGGCCAAATATAAATCAAATGCATTAGCATTATCATACCATTATAACAAATGGTATTACAATTTTCATAGCAATGTTCATTCTCATTATCATGTGCATATATATGCTTATCATCATTCAAAAATAAAGCATTTTCAATCTTTCCACATGCTTATTAATTCATAAGAATATAATATAAATAAAAAACATAGGCATAATCTCCACATATCATAAGAACACCTTTTGGTTCATTACCACATATCATAAGAACACTTTATGGTTCATTATCAAAGACAAAGGCATAATCATGCCATCTTAGCGAATACATCATCAAATGCATACTCACACATTTGCAAACTCATAAGAATATAAGAATTATCATGTCATCTTACATTCTTCACATCATCCACATAAAATCAACATAGAGTTAGCAAGTATTCATAACATATCATAGCCGTGTTCAAGGCATACTCCACAACTAGCATACTTTTATTCTTATCTCATCAATAAGTCACTCATTTCATCAATAAGCTAAAGTTTTTTCTTATATTAACACACATGCTCAAGAACATATATAGCACAACATAGCAACCAACTCCTTTTAGACATATGTTTAACTATAATTTAATTATAATTTCATATTTCTTATGTATGCTTAACCATACAGATACAAAACCTACAATGGTAAGTGTAAATGGCACTTACCTTAAACTCTGCAAAGTTAGTGTGAAGTCAAACTCAATTTGAGCTCTAAAATTAGTCTTCTATCACATATTTTCCATACAATTACATTAACCAATCATCCATTATATGTATTTAAACCATATCATATACAATTACGTTAACCAATCATGCATTATATGTATTTAAATCAAATCACACTTAATTGGATAAACCCATCTTAAGCACAATCCCTAATCTCACATTCTATGTTCACAATTCCTGATTTGACCTTAATAAATCACTACCTCTATAGCAAACTAACCTTACCTATTTTAGCCTCTAATCCAACATTTTTCATTTTAGAACCTCAAAATTGTAACCCTTCTTATACCCATAATACTGCAAAGTTGTACTCAAACACATAAGAAGTAAGAATTTACCTTTCATACGGTCATTTTTTTGTAAAAATCCTCCAATATTAGCTAAAATTGGCCTCCAATCATCATATAGGGTTTATATGTTTTTTCTACTAGTTTCTGTGGTTTTTTACCATAAGAAATGAAGGTTTACACTCGAACATACATTTTTGTTTCTAAATGGCACGACCATTAGCACGGGTCATACCTCAGGTAGTGGACCACAAACATGGCACGACCAAACCTGAGTTGTGCTACTCCCTCATGCCAATCATTTCCAGCAGAGATGAGCATGCCCCGTGGCATGACTGTGCCATGCCCGTGGTCATATGCTATATTTTATAATTCAGTTTGTTTCCTTCTGATTTACTTTCATTTCAATCCTATTGTCCATATTATTTAATCTATCATTTCCAGGGCATTACACAATGTGTAATTTGGTCATAACTACACATTATGATAGCTACCCCCTGTACTCCCCAACATGTACTTCAGCCACCCTTTTGTACTTTCGATTTTTCTGCAATTGTGTAATGACCAAAAAATATAATCTAACGTATGCAAAAATGTTAAAATATAATCCATGTTGAGGAGTTATTAATTCGACCCAAGTCACATGTTTCGACAGCTCGAGGTAGAGATCTTAGAGGATCTCACTTATGAGGAGGAGCTGATGGAGATCCTAGACAATCAAGTTTGTTGGTTATGAAATCGAGAGATTTTGATGGTAAAGGTGAAGTGGAGTTTTCATTCACCTAAAGAGGCTATGTGGAAGTTGGAGAGTGATATGTAGGAGCGTTATCTACAACTCTTCCTAGAGACTTGGGGAGAAATTGAGGTACGTAACTAAACTTTATTATTATGGGTTGCATAAGTGTTTAAGAACTCAGACTGTTGAAACTTTTAGGGATGAAATTTCTCAAGGGAAGAGTGTTAACGCCAAAATATATAATCCAATTTAGGCAAAAAATGGTAAATTAGATAATAGGAAATAGCCTTAGAAATGATTTACCTAAACTGTTCTACCAAACAGTTTTGAATACAGACACAGGAATATAGAAACAGGTGAGCAAACGGTTTGTTCAAATTGTTTAATGAATTGTTTCTGACTAAATGAGTCATAAAATAGTAAAACATGAACATTTCAAAGAAACAGAGAGAAAACCCTATTTAAGAGAACTTAGTATCTCATATTTACAACCCTTACCTCATGACCCTTCCTCCTTCTACCCTTAATTTTTCCATTTTAGAGCCCAAAACGCCAAAGCCAATACTAGAGATTGATTTAGCGTGACCTTTAGGTTAGAGCACAGAAGATTCTAGAAGATTAATGGTAAAAGAAAGGTAATCCTTAATCATCATTCTTTAAATGTTGAGTTTTGGACCTAGGGTTTAGGGAATTTGGAAAAAATGGATGTGTTTAAGGTAAATATTTTAAATGAGAACAACAATAGTGAATGGTGAGTGTAGAATAGGAAATGCGAAGAGGATTGGAATTTCTAGGGTTTTAGAAGTTGGGGGTTTTTAATAATTGAGAGTATGGATAAGAAATTGAATGTGTGAATTTATGTTTGATATGAAAAATGTGATAAAATAACATAGGGAGTGTAGTTTGAGCTTGGAATTGGAGTTGAGGTCGACTGCCAACTTTGCAAAGTTTGAGGTAAGTTCATTATCGTCACTTACGATCATAGGTCTTGCATCCGTATGGTTAATTATTTGCAACTAAATGTGCATTGTTGAAAATGTTGAAAACATGTGTCTAAAGGAATTTGGATGTTTTAATGTCAAATTGTGTGATTATGTGTGAATTGTTTGAGATGTTTGAACTTGCAATTATTATGTTAAGAAAGTGTTAAGGGATGATTGAAAATGAAATGATGGTTTGGCCCCATGTGATCTTTGTATGGTTATGATATGATTAATGAATTGCTTATGATTGATGTGGTTGAGGCAATGACACTTTTCAAATTTATTTAGATGTGATTTCATTTTAATTATTGGTTACGAGTTACAGTTATGAAATGAAAACTTGATGCATGGTTCATGATGATTATTGCATGAGTTATGGAAAATTGGACAATTGAATCAATGTCATTAATGGCATTGCATTTGGTTTTAATTATGGAAAAATAATCATCATGAACTGATTCGTGTCATTGAAACATTTGCATGAGCGTGTTGCGTGTTATGGTGAGAAAAGAAATGAAAAAAGGGAGTTGCCCAAAAGAAAAGAAATTAAACAGAGGAATTTCTAAAAAAATGAAAGAGCAACAACTTTATAAATGAAAAAAGGGAGTTGCCCAAAAGAATCAAATAGCGAGTGCTCTAAGATGAAAAAAGGGAGTTGCCCAAAATAAGAGAGAGAGATCTCTCACGTAAAAAAGGAAAAGAGAGCGAGAGCCCTTCGGCCAAAAAAAAGGGAGAGACTCTAGGGTATGCATTGTGTTTATGATGTGCATTAGCATTCATTTGGCATCATTTATGATCATATGGAACTATACGTATTGAATTGGAATGTGTGAATCAATGGTTTGGATGATATGTTTGGTATTGTTGATATGATACGTACAATGATTTTTTTAGGTGTAATTTGTGAAATTATAAGATAATGGACGAGGTTATGTTAATGTGTTTACGTATTCTTGGAAATGACTTAATATTTGGATTGAATTCATGCCTGAGAATGGTTTCATGTGCTGTGAGAAAATTGTGGAATTTGGAATGGTTATGTGAGTGTTAATATGTGTTAGGTGTGTTTGAAGCAATCTGGAACTCTGGGAAACGGGCTGGGGAACGGTTGGCCAAACCGTTTGCCCTGTCCATTCCACTTCTAGAGAGTTTTGAGAAGAGAAAAGGGTTCTAAAATAGGTTGAAAAAACTATTTCCAAAAATTGTTTCACTTCTAAAGGCTTTGAGACAAGCCAGAATGTGTTACAAAGCAGTTTACCCAAATTGTTACCACAAACTGTTCCACTTCCAGGGACTTTTAGGGGAGTTTGGAACGGGTTCTAAATTGGGTTAACCAAATCACTTCCAAAATTCGTTCCACTTCTAGAGGCAAAATGAAGAGGCAAAAAAGGGTTGGGAAACATGTGGCACAAACCGTTTCCTAGACCATTCCCTTTCAATGAAGAGTGAAATCAGAGTATTGTAAATAGGAAAACATAAAGGATGAGTGGATTATAGAATCAGACAGTTAGGAAATTAAGAGAGTAATTCTTTCTAATTAATAATACACCTATGATACTTAACCAATGAGTACTTATGCATTAACTACCTTGGTAAGTGTTATAGGTGTACTTACTAGGTATTTAGTTACTCACGATGGGTTTGAAATTGTGCAAATGTGCAAAAGGTTAGTAGATAGTTGCCAATAGAACTTTTGGAAGTGAGCTAAGGAGTGTGATACTTTATGGTAGATCGATGACTCCTTAGCATTTTGGATTTAATATACATTTTGTAAAAATCGTACACAAGTTTTGTATAGATATGGTTTACATACTTCTACTTGAAAACTATTTTACTATGTTTTCTGCATATTCACGTCTTAACCAAACAGTGGTCTTTAAATCCAATGGTTTTCATCCATCTTTTCGTTACTTATTGTTTTAAATAGAAAAAAATTAGGCTGCAAAATCCCCTTTAATTCGAAAATTTAATTTGTGAAATTTGGGTTCACAAATGGTTTCCTTATTTACATATACATATAATCAACTATAAATCAACTCATATTTAGCCTCTCATTTTTTTAATTTGACTAATCATTATTAATTTTATTAATCATTTTAATTATCTTATTAATTAAAGGGTTTAAAGATGGGAATTTTACAAAAATTCCGCCTCAAAGAATTTTGTCCTTAAATTCCTATCTCTATATTGTTTATGATGTTATTTTTCCCTTTAATCTTTTTTACCTTCTCATATATCATATTCTCTGCTTATTGTATCCGTCTCTTTCATCCATTTGATCTCATAGTTAAAACTTTATAAAATTTTTACGTATCCAACGTATATTTCCATATCTTGCTCATTCTATCCATATATTTTCTTCCATTCACAATCTTCTATCTTTATTTCTTGTATCAATTATAATAACATCAATCTTACTATAAATATCATCATAAATACTCCCCATCTTAATATTACTGACTTACTTTCAAAAACTATCAAATCAATTCTTAAACCACATCAACTTTTCCCTTTAATACTATCACAAGTACATTTCCTTTTCTCTTAAACAATGTTCAATTGTGTAATCATAATGTTTTAACAGCTTTAATCATATCTTTCTATTTCATGTTTAACTCTTTTAGGATCATCAAATAATTCAGATATCTAAAATAGCTTCCCATTACTCAGAGTAAACACTACTATAAAAAGTTATTTATCACATGCTAGATAGTTGGTAAAAGACATTGTTAGTGTAAGCCTTAGCCCAATACATTGTTTCTAACTTTTATTATTGATTAATAAAATTATGAGGCATTATTTTATCATATCATGTATTGACCTGTGGTATGTGTTTGATAAAATATCCAAGAATGTTAATTAAGCACTTGAGGTATTGAGGTTGAGGACCTTGCTAGTAGAACCTGGAAGATATGAGATTAACATTCTAAATATCCCTAGTCACTTGTTTCTATGGGAATAGAAATGAATTAAGACTAGTATGTACTTTGTAGATGATCATGTTCTACAGGTTATAGATATTTGGGATATTTAGGAAGGTGCATAGGTACAATGTAGAGCATTGTATTTGGAGAGCTATCACTATTTACAATGTCATATATTATCCTTAGAATGAAAATCACTATGTCTCTTGTCGTGATTTTTAGTGTGCTTTCACATACGTCTAACATGGCCGTAAAAGGTTGATAAGTATGAGTATGATTGAGTATGCTACGAATCATAAGTAAGAGCAGGAGTGAAGTTGAGGGACCCTCACAATGAGAGTTGATATCACTAGCCGCTTAATAGACAAGATTGGTAAGAGTGTGGCCATACCTGAATGAAATGATTAAGTCATTTATTCAAACTTATCAATTTTGTCATAGAGATTAAGAAAAGTGATTTAGCTTTAAATAAGGGTGTTAGCAACAAACCTTATACTAAATCAAGATATTAAAGGTCAAGGTATTTATTTGTATTGTAGTGGGGCTGTTGACACTGCTCGTCAGCTATTTAATTTAGGGTGATCATAGTATCTTACTAGAGACCGCCTATGGATGGAAAAAACCTAAAAGGGTAGTTTTAGTATTTCACCTTAGGTCAAAATCTGGCTGTTGAGGCAGATTGGCATTTAGGCCAATTTTGGTAATTGGGCTCAAGATGGATGGGAAATAGCATTTCTTACATGATTTTAAGACAAAGTTTATTTATTTAATATGATGTCTTAAGTGGAAAATATGTGAGAAATAAGAAAGAGAAAATTTAGGAACCTTATCTTAAATTAAGACATGATTAATGTGGGAAAAATTAAAAGAATAAAATCTTTTAATTTTCCACATTATTATCATGGAAAAGGAGGGTAGTTTTTAAGAGGAACTTAAATTTTAAAAAAGTCTTAACAAGTCCTAAAGGCATTAGTATTGTTAAGAAGTTTTATGAACCAAAACTCTTTTCTATAAAAGCTTGAAAAACCCTAGTTTTTCATCATTCTAGC